>JBBBDQ010029098.1:207500-345000 GCA_037127315.1 Ascarosepion bandense
GTGCACCTAGTGATAAAATCTTAACATTGGTGGGTACTTGAACATGGGATAATCTTTAGCAAGGTTGGTCTGAATAACCATTAATAAGGTTCGACTCTCACCGGGTGAGATGAATACAATAACTTAGAAAATTATTCTTTTATTTTGTGTAATTATTTGGCTAAAGTATTATATGTAAAATTAAAATACAATTTTCGCGCATTGAAACTGCGTACGTTTCGCTGTCATATGAATATTTCTGTTTAAATATTTCCTTGGTGATATCATCGTCGCTGAGGCAATGTAAAATTTTATCTGTAAATAAATCTAAAATATATAAGGCATAAAAAACATGTATTTGATTAACCCGATAACTTATTATCTTACATCTATATTAATTTAAAAAAGCTCCATCAGTCAGTGAGTTAATTGTAGTACAGGATACACGCTTGAGCGATCATGTCTCTTTCGCTCCATTACTGACTAGGCAAAAGATTTTCCCGCATTAGTTTGTCATTTCTTTCTGCGGTAGACTGGTTGCCAGCTAAGGCTATAGAACTCAATCTATCCTGCTATTCAACCCATAGACGGAGGGATAAGAAATGTATTAATACTCTTCCCAAGGTTATTTGCGCGTAAGTGAATGCAATGAATTCGACTGGAATTCAAATATTTGGTTCGTTGTTGTTGTGGGGTTGGTTGGGGTTATTGATAATGAAGGGAATGCGTCTTCCGTTTTGACAGTTAGACTTTTGAAGAACTTGGTGTGTAAGTGCGAAATTGTTGATTAATGGCATGTACGTTTTTATCGGTCGGGTATATATTTTGGTTAGAATTTCGAAGAAAGTGGTGTGTACAGGGGTTTGATTACTTGGTCAGTTTTGTGTGTTTGTGTGGGTTTTTTTTGTGTGTGTGATTGGGGAACTTATCTTGTTTGTTGACCTTAAGAACTTTTAGGACGGCTTTATGGTTGGCTAGTGTTTGATTAGTTTATGTCTGTTGTTACCAGGCCTATTTTATGTATTCTCTTTCTTCTTGTGGCGAGGCTTTCCCCTCGGGGTTCCTTAGATAGACGTGATAGGGGTGGGGTGTTTTTTCATTTTAATTTTGATTTTTCCGGGACGGAATATTTTTTATTTTATTTTTGTTTTTTCTATTTTTATTGTAGCGGGATGGGGTTTTTTTAATATTTTTATTTTATATTCAAGTTTGGAGTATGATTGTATTTAGGCGAAGTTATTTCCAAAAAATCTAAACTTGTATTTTTTAGGAAGTAAATGCAAATTTGTATTTTATCAGTTTTTTTATATAAAGTTGTATATTAAATCTTAATTTTGAGTTTAGAGAATCGGTTTTTTCTTTTAATTTTTTATTTTTTCTATAAATTATCGTTTGGAATCCTGTTTATTTCTTTTAATTTTTTTTATTTTACTTATTTAGATGTTTTTGTGGGTATTAGATCTTACTTTAAGAATTTATTAGATCGATTTTTTCTATAGCATTTTTTATCTTTCAAAATAAAAATATCTACTCAAATTTTCAGTGTTTTTTTAGCATGATTGTAGAGTTAGAGCTTTAATGTTCTTACAGTTTATTTTTGTATATGATATAATCATTCTGAAATAGTATATTTAATCTTAATTTTGAATATAGGAATTCTTTTTCGAGTCTTTTTGGGAACCATTTTTTTCGTTTAATTTTGATTTTTCCAGTACGGAATATTTTTGTATTTAACTAAGGTTATTACGGTAAATAAGGTTATTACCGTATACTTTAGTAATAGTTTGGGAGCCTGTTTATTTCTTTTAATTTTACGTTTTATTTATTTAGATGTTTTTGTGGGTATTAGACCTTCCTTTAAGGATTTATTAGATCGATTTTTTCTACAGCATTTTTAATCTTTTATAATAAGTATATCTAATCAAACTCCTAGTATTTCCTAGCATGATTGTAGGGTTAGGTCCCTAATGTGTTTGCAGTTTACTGCGGTTTCGTGCCTCTGATTTAAAAGCTTGTTACTATTTATATATTTAAGGATCTCTATTTTTTCTTGAAGGCAAAGAAAACATGGTTCTTTTATAGATTTTGCTGTTCTTGCTTGTTTGAGGATTTTCTATTTAACCTTAGGTGTTTTATTTTCGTCTTTTAATTTCCAAAAGTATTTGGAGAGAGATGTCATGTTTTGTTTTTCTTTGTTATATATATATATATATATATATATATATATATATATATATATATATATATATTTATATATATATTATATATATATATATATATATATATATATATATATATATATAAGCTCCATAAGATTATATAAATATCATCAGTCTTGCAATTATTTACTATCATTTTTGTTTTTACTGTTTCGACATTATTGCTGCAGTTTTTTTTTAATCCTTTGCTGAAAAGAGGAGGGTTGAATAATACCTTTCACAAGGATATTTGCGCGTAAGTAAATTCAACTGGAATTCGAACTCTGCTTTCTGATTTCTCGTTCCGAGCCGATATCCACTGCACTACAACGCACATCCGTATAGCCCTTACCGTTATAAATAATAATAATAATAATAATAATAATAATAATAATAATAATAATAATAATAATAATAATAATAATAATAATAATTTGAACAGATGAAACAGCGCTGGCAAAACAAACACTTGAACAGATGAAACAGTAGCCAAGAACCAACTATTGCGGCAAAAAATATGAAAATGAAAGCCAAAGATAAAGCTCTTGAAAAGATGAAACAGCGCTGGCAAGACAAACCTCTGCATGGCCAATATCCAGTACGTGCCAATAAATCCAATGTTGACAAAGTTAATACTCATCGATGGTTACGTGCATCTGGATTAAAGTCTGAAACTGAAGGATTTATACTTGCAGCACAAGACCAAAGTCTTTTCACGAGAAACTTTCAGGCAAATATTATGCATAATAATATGGATCCAAAATGCAGGTTTTGTGATAAACACCAAGAAACAATAGACCACCTAATCTCAGGCTGTTCTGTGCTTGCCCCAAACGAATATAAAAATCGCCACGTTAGAGTTGGGCAATATTTACATTGGACAATGTGCAAACATTATGGAAAAGCTGTAAACAAACACTGGTATGAACATCATCCAGCACCGGTTACAGAAATAGAAGATGTAACCATTCTATGGGATTACACCATCTACACAGACAGAAAAATTGAAGCAAACAGGCCAGACATTATTGTTAAAAACCAGAAGGAGAAAACTTGTCTATTAATTGATATGGCTTGTCCAGCGGATTGTAACATAGCAATCAAGGAATTTGAAAAACTGTCAAAATATAAAGACCTGGAAATTGAAATAGAAAAAATGTGGAAATTGAAAACAAGAGTTGTGCCAGTGATAGTAGGTGCACTTGGAATGATAAAAAATGGAACAAAACAACACATTGAAAGAATCCCTGGAAACCCCAGCTTAAAAGATATACAAAAAATTGTCTTATTAAGTACAGCCCACACACTAAGGAAAACTTTATCTATGTAATGCTGGGGATGATAGGGAAGATAGAAAAACATGAAATGGAGCCATAACAACACGCCACTACCTGCCTTAGGTCTCCCCGCAGACTTGGTTGGTAGTGAGACCAAAGCAGAAATCGAAATATGATGAAACATGACATAATAATAATAACAACAACAACAAACTTACAATACTTGTCTTCATTTTGCTTGACACTATTTACGAAATGAAAGGAACCTTTCATTTTATTGTTCAAACAGAACTTTAACTTTCCTCTATTGTCTTCTAAGACGTCTTGGCTGACTATTTTGATAAACGACCCAACCTCTTTTCTAACTATCCAAGGCAGGTCTACATTTATCACTAAAAATTACTGAATGTTTTCTTTAGAGACATTAAAGATTTGCTAAAAAGAGGATATGTGATAAAAAACATGGCCAAAACTTAATAAAAACAAAATTTTATCAGCAAAGTATTTATATTATTATAAATAAGTAAAACAAAATTATATTTGATGTAAAAATTATTGCTTTTAACCTTTTCAGAACCTTCAAAATTTTAGGTAATAGTCTTTTTTTCCTAACGTCAACGCGGGACCTCAAATTTGTACGGGAAATTTTAGTGCTTTTTTTTTGCGCGGAAAAACAGATTGATTTTGCAAAAATCAGATATTTGTCTGATTTTAATTACATTTACAGGACGTATTCAGAAATTAATTAAATAATTCTTGAAATTTTCAGTATAAAAATCTCAAAAAAAAATTTTTTCATCTATTAACGCCATCAATTTATTTTTATGAAATTTTGAAAAATTCGTTTTTTTGCATTTCTTAATGTTTACGTAGGGTATGCGTTGTCATGCAGTGGAACGAGAAATCGGAGAGCCGAGTTCGAATTCCAATTTAATTCATTGCATTCACTTATGCGCAAAAACCCTTGGAAAAGGAATTAATCTGTCACTTCTCCCTCCAGCTACGGATTAAATAGCAGATTGGGTTCTATAGACTGCCTGGGTTGGAAAACAGTCCGCCGCAGAAAGTAATGGCAACCTGCTGCAAAAAATATTCTGCTCAATCAGTCAACTCTCTTACAAGACATGATCGACCAAACGTGTATCACGTATGGCACTTAACTGAATGTTTATATTTCTTATAAGGCAAAGTTCCCAGAAAATTTAAATTATCAATAGATTTTGGTCAAACAACACTCCCGGTTGTTGAAAATCTGTCCTGAATCATAATTATTTATTTTAATTCGAAAAGCTTTAATTGCTTTTATGAATGAAATTTATTGTAGATAATAGTAGTCTTAAGAAAAAGAAAATTTCGAAGAATAATGAATTTTACAAAAATTGTTCTATTTTAATTAGAATAATTTATAAATTTCCAATCTTTTAATATTCCGTATCAATTTGAAGTAGTCAGATGATACAGTTATTAAATTAATTTTATTAAACATAAATGGGAAAATTCGCTACAGTTCAGCGAGCCCCATATTGTTTCTTTTTGTATGCTTATAAACGTGTCCGTTTTTGTAAGAACGTACATCCATACATGATATTTTCAGAAAATACGTATCTCCAGAGTGCTCCCGCAAGAAACAGGAAATTTGGTACAGTTTATTTAATTGTTTGAATTTTTACTACAGGTATTTGAAACAAAGACAAAGGATAGAAATTTAGTAGCTTTAAACAAAACATAAATGTTAGATGTGGCATTCAAACTAAAAAAGATATTTTTTTATATATTAGTTAAATTTTTTTTCGTCATTTAATATATCTAAAATGTCCTTGTTTTTTTGTGGGCACCTTGTACAATAAATTTTAAATTTATTAGTCATTTTCTAACATTTTCTTAACAAGTGTTTTGGTAAGTAATCGTATTTAATTTTATGAAATTTCGAGAAATTCGTTTTTTTTGCTAAACAAAAAACCCTTGTAAAAGGAATTAATTTAAAAATTAATTTTTAAGCCTAAAATTAAATAAAATATTAGATTGCTTAAAATACTTCTTACATTTTTAAGATTATTGGGTAGTTAAACAATAAAAACACATTTAAGTTGTATACGTCAAGTAATTTCTTTCAGTTTTTCACCCTTTTCATTCAATTTTCCAAAGCTTTCAATAAAGCTGTCAACACTACAAACAATCACCCTCCATATAAAAATATTGCGTTTTCTGTGATATTTTAAAGTAAAAGTAAGTAATATTTCTCGGTTAAGATTAATTCAACTATAAATCAGGTGATTGTTATCAAATAATGTTTTTAAAAGTTTTTTTTTAATAAAGAGAAGTGCGTTCTGTTCACAGATTTACAAATATGAACGATTTCAGGCATTTTTAGTGATTTAAGAAAGATTATTATAATCAATTTAATTTTGGTTTGAATAAAGCAAAGTATTTTGTTTACTGAGAAAATCAGCTGATTTTTCTAAAATAACGTTTTAGAAAAGTGTTTTTAATCATTTTTAATTTTTTAAATATTGTATTGATATATTTGTCAATACGAGCGAACTTATTAAATATATTGATAAGGAGAATAAAAAGATTCCAATCAATTTACATTCCGTTTGAAATGCATCAAGGTATCTTGCTTATTGGAAATATCAAACTTAAATTATTAGCGTGGAATTAAAACGAAAATAAAAACTTCAAGAAAGATTTTTCGATTTTTTAAATGCATTTTAAGCTTTGATATCCCTTTTTTCTGGGAGGTTACCTAATTTACCTAATGCACATCTTTGCTCAACGCACACATCACTCTTTCTCATCTTTATTTAATTCATTAATGGCCACCGGAAAATCGTAAAATCTCGGATGCCCTAATGAACTATCGCAAATAGTTCTAATAAAAATAGGTACTATGACCTGAAATTTATATTCTATATTATCTAAACATTTATAAATGGAACTTTGTCTGTGTGTGTGTGTGTGTGTGTGTGTGTGTGTGTGTGTGTGTGTGTGTGTTTGTCTGTCTGTGTGTGTCTGTCTGTGTGTGTCCGTTACCTATAGACTTCGAAACGGCTGAACGGATTTTCTTGAAAATTTACACAGTTGTACTATAAGCGTCTGCGAGTGTTCTTAGCTAGGTTTTGTGTCGAGGTATCCCTGATAAATATCGAAAATCGATAATCGGAAAAATCGGGTTATAGACGGAGTGATCCGATTTTAATCAAATTTGATACACAAATTTGATACAAAGACATAAGAAACGATATTCAGAAGTTTCAAGGTTGCAGTTCTTACAATAGTGCAGTTCTTACAATAGTTAATTATATATATATATCTATATATATATATATATATATATATAAGGTAAGTTGTTTGTGTTTGTGTCTGTTTATCTGTCTGTATGTCCTTTATACAAATCCACAATTTTTATCCGATTCTCACCAAACTTTACAAAAATATTCTTTAAGCTTCTGGTCAGGTCATGGGTGACTTATTTTTTCCAATTCTTCCCTGATATTGGAACTCGATACTCCGATATCCAATCAGGTCTGATCAAGATCAGGATTTCAGCCCTTTTATCGTGGTTCTTGCTGCAGAATCTGCTCTACCTTGGTCAAATTATAGTTTTTAGACTTAAACATTAGTAGATCTTCTCAGACGACTCCTTTTCTCCGATATCGGAAATCGATACCCCCGATATTCTATCGAATATGATCAAAAACCGATATTCAGCCATCCATATGGCTAATTTTCTCCAATTTTACTTCCGAGGGGTACGATACGTTTTCATGGACTTACTTAGGTTAGTTTATCGTTGAATGACTTATTTGACTCCGATATTAGAAATCGATACCCCGATATCCTACCGGGTCTGATCAAAATCAGTTTTTCAGCTCTTCTATTTTAGTCTTTGCTTCGGGTTTGGCTCTAAGTAGATATAATTGTAGTTCTTAGTCTCAGCCATGATACCATTTACTCAGAGGACTTATTTAGCCTTCAAACTTCAGTTTACGACGAAAAAACCTTATTTGATATCGATACCAGAAAATCAAACTTTGACTTACATCCATTAATTTTTCTTTCAGTCTACAGTTTTGCTTTAACTGGAAACAACTATTGCTTTTTATTCTTTCGTGCCAACGTCCATAGAGTCTGAGCTCCAAGACCATGGATTAGTTTTAAAGCTTTCATTACATCCGAGCAACGCCGGGCTATACTGCTAGTATCAGTATAGACTGAAAAATTTATTAAAATCTTTTGGTTAATTAACAATTTTATTGTAAAAATTATTGGTGTACATTTTTAAATCTGACATACTTTATGTACTTATCACACTTAGAAATGAAAGAAAATAACAGGTTCAACTTTTTTGTAAACTTAAAAAAAGATGCGTTTTTCAGAGTTCCAGTTTTCATTCTAAGTCCTTAAATTGGTGGCGACAAAATATCGGCATAGAACTTACGGTTACATGTAGCCATTTCAACTGTAAAGTGATGAGATCTTGCCACCAATCTAGAACTACGATTAAATTTATAAATTCTAGATACCACAGAGAAAAGTTCATCTGAACAATTACCATAAAAGTATTTGTAGAAAAAAGCACAGGGAAACTACGTCATAGTGGTGGAAAAGAGACTGTAGCCGAGATGTCAGGTCAGTACCTATAACATTGTAGATTCTTTTTAGATATTATCAAGAATCTTTAAATGTATATCAGGAGCACCAGATCATACTCGGCAGCAATATTCAACGCAAGGACGAACGATTATCTTAAAAATAAGTAAGATAGATTCTAATAAAGAAAAATGTCTAACCAGGCGCAGGGAACCTACTTTGCTTAGAAGCAGACCTAGCAATTGAAAAGTTTAGAGAACCATTTACAAATCTCTTCAAATATAACATAAATATTATCGAAAGATAATAAACTAAGACAATTTTAGAAAATGTATTAAATTTCTCAAGATTTATTTTCTGTATTTACAAGAAAGCGTCATATTTATTATATTTTATTCATTCTTTTTTAAGTGGAATCGGCGAGTCGAGTTCAAATTCTGAGCAAGTTTGTTACGTTTAATTTCACTAATGGTTAAATAGCAGAATACCTAGCCTTGAATGACAACCAATCTGGAAGAAATACAACTCCGAATTCAAAACCAATCTGAAGAGGGGTGGGTTTTGCCTTAGACACACCCACTGTTGCTGGAATGGAAATACAGATGGCGTACTAACGACCCAAAATGGGTCATGGAACATGCATTCATGCCCTTCTCGTTACCATTTTCTTTAAAATTTCCCCATATGTTCAGTCTATAGTTATCCTATCATCCGTTTTTAGAACCGCCTGACTATCACACTCAGTATTTTCATCATTTTTCTGGAGCCAGATACTCTTCCTGACTAGTAAAATAATAGAAATAGTTTTGATTTTTGATTTCTATTATTATTGATGGTGATAATTTGTTAGCATAAAGATTATTGAGAAGTAAAATGAAATCGGAGAGTCGGGTTCAAATTTCGCCTAGTTTGCTGTGTTCACTATCACATTAAGGTTCTTCAGAAAGATATGAATACATCTCTTTACCCCTCCCTCAAGTGAAATAGCAGAGTAGCCTTGGAAAGCAGACTTTAGAAAAATAGTTACTCTGAAGTCAACTCTGTGAGTATGGCAACGGGAAACCACTCCGCTATTTCTTTCCAAGAAGTACTGACGATTCAGAGATAAAGAAATTGAATCGGTGGAGATCCATAATCGCATACGTCCTAGAAATATATGGTATTCAAAATAACATACTGAGGAACTGTGATATTCTACTTTAACGTTTTATATGCTTCCAGAAGGAAAATAATCATAAAAATGAAAATAACGTACTAAATAACCCAGAAAGAACATTAACCTAAAGAAACTAGCCATAAATAATTTTTAGTTGGTTACTCACCACTAAAATTAGTAAAGAAATAAAAATAGACCACAAAATCACCAGGGAACCGCTTGAAAGCAAGATCCATTGAACTGGATCCGAAACGAGGCTATCCTACCATTTTGTTGATGTTGTGTCCGGACCTAAGCCTCACTTTCGCTCACACCAAGCGTATCCTCTTTTTGACAGTAATGGTCACCTAACGGAAGAAAGAAAGAAAGAAAGAAAGATAGAAAGTGCGCCGTTGTTTCTTGTCTCTTAATGGTTGACGACTGCCAAGTATCGCAACCGTGAGGTAGGGCACACAATTGTTTTATAGCATTGTTTCCCATCATGCGGTTCTCGTTCACGGTATCACTTACGACAAGAAAAATAGTGTGGTACCATCACTCAGACATTTTTTTTTGTTTCCACCTCTATGCTTTATATTTTTTCATTTTGTTTTTACTTCATCTTTTTAATGGAAAATGAATTTGTTAAAAATAACAGAAATTAAATTACAAACAAAAGAAACGATGTTTAGATAGAGTCATTAAAAAAATTATTCTAAAAGAAGCAAGCATACACCAACAGACAGGTGTGTTAGGGTGTGGCTATTATAGGTCGACATTTGGAAAGCCTTTAAAGAGTGTGAACGTCTTTTGTGATTTTGCTTTTGTATTCTTTTCAGTTTTTCTTTTCTGGTGAGCGCATTTAGTTTACATTATTTTAATTATTTGATTTAATCCAATTCAAAAATAATTTCAACAACCTAAACAACAAAGGGAAAAATTACAAGAATCACAAATTAGACAAAAAAAAAAAGAATTACCGTTCTATCAGTAAATATTTCGTCATTTAATCATTATAATAAATATGAACACACCTAATCATTGAATGTATTGTGATGTAATAAGGGTGTGTTCATGTGGATGTGTATTAGTGTGAAAAGTGGAGGCGAATGCGTGTATATGCACATGTGGGTATATGCGCTTGCGTGTAAAATCATCAGCTCTCTTTTTTACACATTAAGGCATACATGTGTATGGAACATCTATTGGATGTAGCGGGCGATTATGACTCCCCACAGTTTCCTGTCTATTTGTAGCGCTAAACAATGTTTCACTCTTTATGATTTCTCTTAGACCCAGTTCAGCAATTTATTAAAAAACAAATTCGTTCTATGTGCCTTCTTGGTTTAAACATTTTTCACTGACATGATGTAGAGAGATTATATTGAACGCATTGCTAGGTGTTCCTAGGAAAGTTGGTTCAGTCAGTCAGTTAAGTGCCATACGTGATACACGCTTGGGCGATCAGGTCTCGAAAGAGACATGACTGATTCGGCAGAAGATTATCCCGCAGTAGGTTGCCATTGCTTTCTGTGGTAGACTGGTTGCCGACCAAGGCTATAGAACCGAATCTGTCCTGCTATTTAACCCATACCTGGAAGGAAGAGACGGATTAATACCTTTCCCAAGGGTATTTGCGCGTAAGTGAATACAATGGATTCAGTTGGAATTCGAACTCGGCTCCCCGATTTCTCGTTCCGAGCTGATACCCACTGTACCACAACGCACATCTAATGTTGGTTCACTGTGTTTAAAAAAAAATAGAATAAAACTCTGTTTGAAAACCTGCTCATGAAAAATGGTTTCTCTATGATAATGGGGAACGTAGATTTGTTTGGTTTAACAAACTTGTTTCTTTCTCAAATGTCCCAGAACGAAATGTTTACATAAAAAATTGATTCAGCTTATCGTCTGATACTGTAATGGAGTAGTCCATTAAAGTCCCACAAATGGATTAATCCAGTACAACCTTCTGTGACCGGGTCAGATCATCACGATACGCTCCGACTTCACATAGTTTGTGATAGTCCTGGAATTCGCACGCAATGAAGCCTATGTCATGAAGATCCATTTTTCCTTGTTATTCCTCGCTGATAATTTTGTATTATAATATAAAGTCAAATCAGTCAGTTAACTGCCATATGTGATACACGCTTGGGCGATCATGTCTCGAAAGAGAAACATGACTGACTGGGCAGAAGACTATCAAGCAGTAGGTTGCCATTGCTTTCTGCGGTAGACTGGTTGTCGACCAAGGCTATAGAACCCAATCTGTCCTGTTATTTAACCCATAACTGGAGGGAAGAGACGGATTAATACCTTTCCCAAAGGTATTTGCGCGTAAGTGAATGCAATGAATTCGGCTGGAATTCGAACTCGGCACCCCGATTTCTCGTTCCGAGCCGATATCCACTGTACCACAGCGCACATAAGTCAAATATGATACTATAATAAATATAATGTATGTTCTCAAATACCTTATTCACACTGTATATACTGTTTAAGAGGTTGTGGAACATAGAAATGGAATCCAATGAAAAACGCAATGCTAAGGAAAACTTTAAAATATATTAACAAGAATATTATGGATCAGAGAATATACCAATATAAAAATAACGTCAGAGTGATTAAACAAAAAAAAAAAAGAAAAAGGAGGTGAGTGAGAGACAGCAAAAAAAAAAGTATAACAAATGGTGCCAATGGTTGATTGGTAGACAATTTGGAAAATGAGAAAGAGGGGTTTGCTGGAAAGAAATGACAGGGAATGGCACGATACCGCCGTCATGAAAGGATTCAGTAGATGATTTATACCACGGATTTTTCAAATTTGTTAAGATTATTTGCCAAAACGTTCTTTCAAAGAAGCAAAGTATTTTTCTCTCTTTGAATGCCCATCATTTGCTTCGTAGAATATCCTAAGAGTAAATAGCATACATAATTTAAAATAAAATAACATCTGGTTTGAACTTAGTGCATGATAAAAATCTCAAAAGCTACGATAATCTTTGATTATCTTAATTTTATTCAGAATGTGAAATGTCCTGATTAGCTTAATACAAGAAGTTTTAAAGTTATGCAATGAATTATGGCAATCATAATTCATAGTAAACACATTCCATGAAAAGTCAAACTTGTATGTTCTACGAAACTGACGAAGTGTAAATAATTTCTAATGTGTAGTTATGTGAATCATATTGAATTTAAATGAGCTTGGAGATTTTCTCATTTAATATACTTTCTGATAGAATAAATACATTTTGCTATCTTACTATGATTCTCAATTATATTTTCGGTTTAGCTAGTATTCTCAACATTTTTTTTCTTCTTCATTTTCTTCTTGTATCTACCGAGTCTCTTCAAGGTGTTGGCGTTCATGGCTCTCCGTAATTTCCTCTTTATTTTAACTCTCAATAACGTTTATCTTTGTGCTATCTCTCCCAGTCCCTGTTCTGCCGACTATTTATACAAGCTCGTTGGGTGGGCTATTCGCTGTTTTCCTCTCTCCCTCTTGTCTTTTATATGCCCTGTAAGTTTCAATTTTTCCAAGCCGTTTTTTTCTCATAATGTATCTTAGAAATGTCAAATGTCTCTTTCTGACGCTATGTTTCAGTATATTTTTCTCTAAAACTTTGGCGTTTGTCATATGTTCGATCCATGGTATTCTCAGCATATTTCTGTAGAACTACATTTCTGTTGCTTCAAATCTCTTCTTCGTCTGTTAAAAGATTGTCCAGCATTCACTGCCATATAAGATGACTGATTTTACATAACATAGCAGTATTTTTTTTTATTTGTTTCTAACGAAATTTTCCTGTTTTTAAATACATTATTCATCATTTAGAAGGCATATTTCTTTGGGTTTCTTCGGCATATTTCTTTTGTCTTCGGTTTTCGGTGTTTCATTTTCCGTTCTCTGTTAAAACACTTCCAACATATTTCATTTTTCTATTTGAATTATTACAATTTATATTCTCATTTTTTTATTGTAAATCTTTTTCTCTCTGACTTCCCCAGAATTTATACTACATATGGATACCTTAAAGGTTTTAACTGAATCTTGCATTTCTTTTGGAGGGTGTGTTTTTCTCGTGCTATTCTTTTTGTCACATCCGTCATCCTTTCTTGAATTCGAACAGGCAACTCTCTTCTTTCGGACAAATTTCCCATTTTGTGACAGTTTCATAAGTGAATGATTGTATTCTCTCAACACCAAAACCAAGGACTGAACCCTTGACTCCAGGGAATGAGTTTGAGTTTTGTTTAATGGCATATCAACCTCTGTGGGTTATTTAATGCCAAATAGGTAGCGATTTAACGTATTTTTTAATGTTCAGTTACAGTGAGAAGGTTGATTTAATCAGATTTTGATGAAAAAAAATTATTTTTATTTTTTTGTATTTTAGAAAATTGAAGATATCTTCTAGTTTTGTATTAAAAAATGTAATGCTGGTAATAATTTTCTCTTTTAAAAATGTATTATGGTAATATTTTTTTTTCCTTCAAAAATGGATATTTTTCTATAAAATCTATTTTCACATATATATTTCTATAAAAGTGTATTTTTATACTTTCATAGTGTTTTGACGCCAGTTTGGGGGTTAACTATTTGCCCATAGCTGGGACCCTAACAGGTGCTACCACTCTGGATCAGGGTGGATCTGGGAACTGGGAACAACAGCAATTAAGAGGTTGTTCAATGCTCCTCACAATCTCCCAATCAGAGGTCTTGCTGCCGGATGCTCCAGGGAATTAAACAAATTTAGTAGCAGGAAGTAGCGTCTTTATTTATTAGACCGAAAAAAAATATTGAAACATAGTGATTTACTAAGCGTAGCTTAGATGCGACACAAAGCCATGAAGCAAAGTATGGAACATCCAGTTAGAATTGAACTCACTATTCAATGGTTACCGATCTCGCTAGAGTTGCTAGCTAATCATTGCATTACATCGATATGCCTTAAATGATTTTCAATGCGTACCTTAAATGTGCCACTAAACCCTTACTGAGGATCGAATCCACTATTCAGTCGTAATTGATCTAGCGAGACAAACCTGCTAATCATTACACCACTTTGAAGTCCCCCTACCCAAGATTAAAATATGACACTACCACATTTAAAATATTCGAAATTATGGCGATACTCTTAGTGAAAAGAAGATGGAAGTGAAAAGAAGATAGAATTGAAAGGTAAATAGCACTTTTTATTCTCAATCCCGTTAATGAGAAACATTAATGGTTAAACATTCGGAAGTTCTTTATAATTATTACAATTATAATAATAATTCTTATTATTGTAACTTTTAAT
This sequence comes from Ascarosepion bandense, assembly GCA_037127315.1. Taxonomy (NCBI): domain Eukaryota; kingdom Metazoa; phylum Mollusca; class Cephalopoda; order Sepiida; family Sepiidae; genus Ascarosepion; species Ascarosepion bandense. The sequence goes on from JBBBDQ010029098.1 coordinate 221,989, forward strand.
GATATGTGCCTATAAATATGCTGATGAAGGCCCGAGCGTGCACGTCCTCGAAACGATTGCCGATTCCGCTGTCATTGACTGAGATTGAACTGTATACAATTCTGAGGTGTACGCCGGGACGCTATTGTAAGCTAGCATTTGTTGTCGGTGTTTACAATAGCATGCACCTGGTACTTGACTACAACGTCAGGGGTGAAAGAAGCACAGAAGGTTCGGAAAGTTCTTTAAACTCTGAGAGCAAGGTACGAAACCACGATCAGGCGTTTCAGACACACTTCTGGTTAACCAATTATCGCCAAACGTAGGCTGATACGGACTTACAAAGGTTGTCACTTTCTTCGGGCGTCTGGCGCTGTTTGAAATGCCAACAAAAGTTTTTTTTTTTTATTCTAATGGTCTATATTTGTTGCTATAACATTTACATAGTAAGTTTGCATTTATTATCAAGAATAGAGAGAAATAATTGATTTTTAATTCTGATATGAGTGCATTATAAGAATGCCTTTATTAAAATACACTTCAGATAATGATACATGCGTTTATAATATCGCTTCTGAGTAATTCAAAAGCCAGGTATTTTTCGTAAGAGTTGGCTATTTTAATTCCAAAAATAGTGTATTTTTTTTAATTTTATTAATAAATTTATTTATTTATTTATTTATTGGGAAAGAGATAGTGACTAGAATTAAAATTGTAACATTTATAGGTTATATCTGGGTTTATGCCGTTAACTGAAATTTTTTCGTCCACCAAAATATAATGGTGTAACTGCTAGCAATTTTCAAATTTAACATGGAGTAATCTTCATCGAAATAGTTAATCAAGACGACTTTGAAAACCATAGAAGGAAAGTTGGAGTTTTATTAGAAAAATAAAATGATAGGCTCCTTTGAATTCGTTAATAGTATCAAGTTAAATGAAGACCAGTATTGTAAGTTTAATAATAATAATAATAATAATAATAATAATAATAATAATTATTATTATTATTATTATTATTATTATATAGTGGTAAGGGCTATAAGGATGTGCGCTATGATGCAGTAGATATCGGCTCAGAACAAGAACTCAGGGAGCCGAGTTCGAGTTCCAGTTAAACTCATTGCATTCACTTACGCGCAAATACCCTTGGAAATGGTATTAATCCATCTCTTATCTCTTCAGTTGTTGGTTAAATAGCAGACCTTATTGGATTCTATAAACTTGGTTGGCAACCAGTCTACCACAAAAAGAAATGACAACCTACTGCGGGAAAATCTTCTACCAAGTTAGTCATGGATCGAAAGAGACATGATCGCCCAAGTGCGTATCACGTATGGCACTTAACTGATCGACTGATTTTTTTCAGATATTTTGCAAGTATAGAACTGTATGGTTGGCAGGTCGTATATAATGGCCAGCTAATCCCTGTTGCAGTTTCTTGCTCGAGCACATGCTTTTCTTCAAGGGTCAACTTCTGGTTTATATTGTAACTATGTTGTACGGTCAAACCCTCGGTAACGACGACTTTACCAGAATGCTAACGATCTTACTATTTGGCCACGTGCACATTTACACGTCTGTAATGCCTGTTATGGTGAGCAGAAATATGTTCCTGCTTTTATCTCCGGAGATAGAAACTACCCCTTAAAATAAGCAATCAAAATCATTGTCTTTATATTTAAAAATTCTAATAAATATCATTAGAATCATCCTTACCGTATAAATTAGCGAGTAGACATATATCAATATCATATGGATATTACAGGTATAAAAGCTGTATTAATCACGAGCCTCGATATCAATAAATAATATTTCTGCTAAAATCTAATTGATATTCTTTCCTTTATTTTTTAGTCTGAAAATAAAATCTATAATTATTACTGTGAGAATTTTAGAATGGATTTTGTATTTATCCGACAGATTGTTTTCATTTTAAACTTTATTTCTAGTGGATACACGTAGGTTCTCCGTTTATTTATGAGACAGAATATTTATTTTCGTCTACCGGCCTGAATATTCGAGAAAAATTTAAAGAAAAATTTGCTCTCTTTTGCAGGATTTGAACATGCCCCTCGTTTTCTTTAATATGATTTCTCAAACATTCAGGCTGGTAGAGGAAATTATATGTACTAGTTAATAAATAAACGGAGCGTCTACTCAAAAACTAAATATAACTTTTAAAAGGGTAAAAATTGTTAGTGTGTGTAAATTGTCACTAACATTATTAGTGAGGTACTTTTACGGGTATGCTAGGTATAATAAGAAGAATGGGACAAGAAATATTTTAGCATTAATAATTATAATTATTATGATTACTAGCAATACCCGCGAAAATTTAATTGTTTTCCTGTTTGCATTATGTCTTCTTTCTTTTTCTCACTGAAATCAAACAGCGTTTCCGATATGTCTTTTCCATCTTTCCTAGAGATCAAAACGGAACCATCTATTATTTATTAGGCATAGGAAGGCCTTTATTTATTTCCTTCATTCTTTTTCCCAGTGAAATCAAGAAGCGTCTCTGATATTCTGACTCTTCGCGTGAGCAAAACGGGATAGTTCAATATGTATGAAGTAAATGCTGGGCGTAACGTACATACGTGTTAAGAGAGGGACAAGCAGAATTAAAATGAAATAATCAATATTATTATTATTATTATTGTGATAAAGAGGGGCAGTAAACTACAACATTAGTGAATTCAGCAACACATTTAGATGTCTTTGTGAATGCTAGATTTTGAATAAATATTTGTATATGAATAAATAAATAAATGAATGCATAGCAAGTGAGGCAAGCATGATATTTCAACTTTGTGGACATTATTCCTTTTCTTTCCAGTAAAAATGTGTCTGAGTTAACAGAAAAATAATATACGAACACACTCGACATTTTAGGAGCAGATTTACGCTGAGAACTGTTCAAATGTCTTTGGCTCGACCGTGCGAATCAATGGTAACAAAGCACAGGTTGTCGTAGATAAACAAAAAAGTAAGTAAAATAATCCGAGACATCGAAACTGACTGCGTCAACTATGCAAGAAAACCTGCTTTTATAGAAATAAATACGGTACCAAAAAGGATATGTTAGAACGTATTTAAAATAAAAGCAATATTTCGAAAAGAAAAATGTTGCGGTTAACATTGTCCTAATAATATTTGACGCACTTGAAATAATGTCAAAGACACCAGAATCGAGCTTAGAATAATTTAGAAATTTGAGAAAGAACTCAGACTGTCAATACGAGGCAGGTCCTAAAATTACAACTACTCATCTTATACTAAACAAAGGTGTTAGAGATATATGATTTACTGTCACGCACTCTCCAGTAATGACCTACATGAGTTTGGGGTAATCATGCAGATATATGAAGAAATAATAACAATAATATCTATATCCAAATTAGCTTAAAAGTGAAACAAAATTTGCCGGGAACTGTGCAAATATCTGAGTTATGTTCATGTAGACGCCTGACATATTAAAAAAACTTAAATTTATCTTACAGAATGAAAAAAGCATCATTCTGAGGAACTTTGAGATTCAAACTGATTATCCTTTCAAGATCATCTGACCATATATAGCTACTGCGACCAAGTAGCCCGATTTCAGTACACAAGAATAAAAATTGAAAGATATCAATAAAGAATTGAAAGATAGAGATCGTCATAAATAAATTAAACCAGTCAGAAAACAGCATTGCAAAAAAAAAGTTGCTGTCGCTTGATTCTTAGCGAGAACCACTAGATACTACGAGTGTAGAAATTGAACAAGTATATAATAATAATAATAATAATAATAATAATAATAATAATAATAATCTTATTTTTGTTGTTTTTGTTGTGGTTGTTTTTTGTCGATTGAACCACCTATTGTTCTGCCTATTATAGTAATTATCATTACAATCGTAACAATTTTCTTTATTGCAGCCATTAATTCATTGTCCTTGTGGCTGGTTTTGTGCGTGTTACTATTACGGTGGCTGCTGTGGTTGTCTTAATAGCCTCCGTTTTCGGGGTGCCCCGCCTTCAGTGGGTGCTAAGCCCAGGTCCTCGATCGGATCGTTGTATTTTTCGTTGTAGACGCAGGTAATTCTTTTCATCAAAGTTTCCGAATTTCAAATTGTAAACACGTTTAAAGCCAATCTTTTGCGTCAGCCTTTCCAATATTTTTTTATATAAATATTAAAAAAAAACTTTTTTAAAGTTGTAAATTAGAAAAGGTGCAAATACAGAAAATGACGCCCACTTCAGAATGTTCTGAGCAAAAAGAAAAGAACAGAAAAGAAAGAAGGGAAAATGCTAAATAAAATTAAACTAACAATAAGGAATAACCTCTTCATATGTGAAGAAACTCATAAAAGCATCTCTCACGAATTTAAGTCCTTCTCTAATAATAAAACGCTATTTCTTTATTTATTTTAATCTTATACGCCACTAACGTCCACCCATATCCAGGAATATATTGAGAGGCTCCCTCCTGGTGTAAAAATAGTTAACGAATTCTTCTCGTTGAGCATTGCTACTGAATAGTCAGTTCGATTTTTACATAGTGCTCTCTTGTAACCTTGTTCCAAATTAAGTCAAGCTTATCAAATAACATCTTTAAACGCATCCGCATTGGGGTAATTAATTAAAAAGTTTTTTCAAATGGACCATCACTTCTAAATAGGAATTTCACTCTTTAAGGATCTTACAGACCATTTTTAATTAGATCGATTTCCACAGGGTGCTCCATACTTGTCACCTTGTCTCAAAAGTTATGAGCTGCCTCGGGGTTGAGTAATGGTTAGAGAACTCGTTTAGTTAACCATTTCTTTTTAGTACTAAGTTATAGCCTCACTGAACGCCTCATACATTCGGCGTTGTGCTAAAAACTGAAAAATTAAACTCTATAATAATTATCTATGTGTATCTATATATTTCCTTCCCATGAGTAGTGAGAAGGGAGTTAAATTATCTTAAGAATACGAATCAATAAAAAAAAAGGAAACTTGCACACAATCTGCTTGTAAGCTGTTTCTTCTCGGCATGTGTTAGAGACTATACTAGACAACTAAAAAAAATTAAGTATTGTACTGAATGTTTTGGATAATTCTGAACGATTTTGAGAGTGCTGAATGAAAAAGTATCATCCATATTCGTCTATTAGCTTTAGTTTCCTTGCTCGATTAATTGATTTGTTTTTTTACGTTTTCTCAAACTTTTGCAGGTTATTTTAAACCAGAAAATATTTTTAGATTGTAAGGATGTTTTGGAGCTAATGGTTATTTACTGATAAAAATTAACCCCTAGCTAGAGGGAGAAGAGATGGATTCATACGCTTCCCAATAGTATTTGCTCATATGTGAATAAAACGAACCTGACTGAAATTTGGAACTCGGTTATCCGATTTCCATTTCCGAGCCGTTATCCAGTTAGCCACCTGCACATCCAAGCTTCCAGCTTCTGGTATTTCCAAGCGTCCGCCCATCTAGGTAATGAACAAGATTGCTTGACTTAGGTGATCGTATAAGAACTAGTGATTCAATGTGATATGGCTGTAAGTTTTTCTTATTCGAGAAAACTATATCCGACGTAACTCAAATTTTTTTCACAAATGATTCATGCACACTATGCAAAGTGATTATATCCAAGAAATATGATGTTTCTATTCATGACTTAGAACAATACAATTACACTGTCATTATCATTATACATTATCGTAGCACATAACAATAAGATGGTTGGACAATCAAGAATTTAATAAATTCATGTTTTTTATAAAGCATTCGAAATTAATTTGAATATTATAAAAAAAACTGGTTATAAATACTCATGTTTTGAAAATAAAACCCTTACAACGGTTGCCTACTAACTACCGTGCTTTAGTAGACGCCAATGTGTGTATTTTTGTATGCCTTTCAACAAATGCTTGTCTATGATTTTACATGATTTTTATTTAAAGAAACAAACATTATTAGTAATAAAGTTATAGTGGATAGCGTGTTTAATGATTACATCATAGACCAGAGAGTTCATTCAGGTAAAGCCCGATTTAGAAATGGATGTTTGTCATTATCTTATATACATGTTAGGCAATATCTCATCCAAAGACATTTTGGTGATCAATTATTCCTTTAATTCTACTGATGTTTTTTTTTAATCAATTCATGTTCAAAACTTAAGATATATTCTAAAATAGCCTCGTCAGATTTAGTTTGCCATATAGCTGTTCGAACATTGTGCCAAACTCATTTAGAATTGAACTGCCAGTTGTATCCAATCACTTTCTCGGATCAATGTTAAAAAATGGCTTGTAGTGAATGAACCCGATATGTCTTAGAGTGGCTTATTCTTCTTCGAATCTCTTGAAATGGCGCTATAGAATCACAAACAAAGACCATTACCATATAATAGAAACTACATTGCTTTGGAACTTTCAACAGCAGTAACAACTAAAATAGATAGTCCATGTAACTCGAAGAGAAAATAAGTGACATAACGAAGATGTTGACTTTACACACTACTTCAAACAAAAAATTAAGAAAGAAGCCTACATCACTATTGGAAACAGCAATAACAGTAAACTTGAGAAACCTATTTTCCTAAAAAAAAAGTATTTTAAGAGAAATATTTTATAAATTTCAACCTGCATTAACATTGACTGTTCGGTCAACGAATGCCGAATGTTTCCTCATAATATTACCATTATCATTAATAATATCCACGATAACTCAGTGGTATAAAAATCCATAACAGAGCAAGAGAAACTGAGTATGAATTTATGTATGTATGCATGTGTGAAGAGCAATCCTGTCATGTGTGCCGTCTTTCATGCGTATGTTTGATATAATTCAAAAGTTAGCAAAAACGCATGCGCACATACAATCTCGCTTTAAATAGCTAACACATTTGACTATAAACGTATATACACACATCTATGCTTACATAGCGCATGCGCAAGTCAAACGTCTATGTGTTTATACGCAAATTTTAACCAACGCCCACTAAAATAAAATTTCATCTTTCCCGCCTTTCTTGTTTTTTTTTTCTTTTCGCCTTATAAACAAACATTCAAACTCTCACTTTTTTTCAAATACTTTGCACGCTTTACCGCCTCGTGACCACTTATGTAATCCGCATACATCAAGAAAATGATTATTTATCATTGGTCAATGACAATGACGTCATCGCACACGTGCAGCATGTGAAGGGGGCACCTCAAACACAATGGTCAATTGGGGATTCTTTTGCGCCATGGTTTTCTATTACAATAATTCTTTGGATGATGTCAAAAACCAGCTCATTCTTTTTCTTTTTCTTCTTATAGATAGAAAAATGAAAAAATCGAAAAAGAGAAAAAAAGGAGAGAGAACGGAAATATCACAGAAGAAAGATATGAAGTAACTGTTGGTGTGTATTTCTTATTTCATTTTATCTCATTTAGCGTGAACGCTAACAATAGTCAGCAAAGTGAAAGTGAAAGTGAAATTAGTGTTGGCAGAAATATGTAAGTGTAAAGATAGTGTAAGGAAGGAGGTCAAGAAGCAAGGAATAACTAAATGATGACTTGGCCGGGAAAAAAGTAGCAAAGGAAAAGTGTTTTGGTATACTCTGTATTATTGTGGCTGGGCTAAATGAGAAATCTATTAACATTGTACCGGCAAGTTTTACTACTGGAAACTACACTTCTCGGCCCTAATGATCAGTCACTGACGTTGTTGCAGCCATATTGTTAATATATCGCAGTTTCGAAACAAACTTTCATGGTGTGTTTCTCCCAGATGGATATACACGAGTGCGTACTTGACTTACATCCGTAACTCATCATTAGCCGCAGTATGCAATATTGTGCTAATATCAAAACTAATTCAGAACCTTTCAATAATTTTAATTTATGTAATGTTACCGCAAGAGACTATAACAAAATCGGGACCAAAAGATGCTGAGAAAATGATCGTCTCAATGTACCGCTCTAACGAAATTTCGGCTTCTTCCATGAATTAGATTAGACTAAAAAATGGAGTATTTTTCTATAGCTGGCTGAAGATGCACAAACTTCACTGTCCAGCTTTAGTAGACTTCACAGTTGTTTAGGAAGCTGTGTAGGTTACGGCTTATTTACCATCCTGCAGCGTCTTTCTTATTGACACAAAGTCACAAGCCACTTCCTAATCGTCCATCGCTATTTCTATGGCAAATGTATAAACAAATTCCACGAGATAGTTCAGCTTAGAGACGCCATGATACGTCCCCGAGGTCGAATCTCACTCGTTCTTTCCATATTTCTGTTTCTAAGAAATAAGTTCCACTTAGTTTTTCTCAAGAACCACCGCTTTTTGGAACTGACTCCCGTGGAGAGATTTTCCCCCGACCTGAAATATTTTAAGTTAAATATTTCATACTCTCCATGCCATCATAATTTTTACTTCCAATTCTTACATTCAAGTTGCGCACCTCATTCAGTAACCCTCTACCTTGACTTAATTGTACATATATTTTTAATCAGTTCAAACCAAACAAGGCAATAATGAATGAGAGACAATGTGTAGACTTTAGTGAAAAGTGAGGAGAAAGGACAATAAAAGAACAGAATTCCGGAAGACAGAGATGGCGATTGAAGATGCATCTAAATTTTTGAAGATTGCAAGTGGCAGTGAAGTAAGAGATCGAAAGAGAGTTCCACAAGCGAGAGGTGCGAGAAAAAAATCTTACAATAGAACTGACTGTTGCATCTACATAGTTCAACAGTAAAACTGTGGGATGAGTTGCCAATCTGGTAACGCCTTTAAATTCGTGCAGTCGACTCACTTAGGAGAATAATTAATCGAAACATTTGCCATGAAAATATTTATCACTTTCTCACTTGCGATTGGAGTTGAAAAAGAACTCCTCAGCATTTAGAATCATATCACAATTCTACTTGCTACTCCCTTTGGTAGCTGATTTACTAAGCGCCGCTTAGATGTGGTACAAGATCGAAGGTATACTCCTTTTGGTTGTAAGCTAAGGAATAAGTGTGTTGCACTCTTACATGTCTCCTGTCCACAAATGTTTGGTAAATCTGTAGATGGCAAAGTAAAAACACTAACCATGTTGTTTACTTCCGGCAAACCTCACTCTGACACAAGAGGAAAGGCAGAAGAAAAAATAAATCGCATACGTTATTTGGCTTTCGTGATAAAAAGAAATATTACATAATAAGAAAGAAAGAAAGAAAGAAAGAAAGAAAGAAAGAAAGAAATATGAGGCGATAACGATTTCATGCATTTAACGTCTGCTTTAGTGAAATGGATAACCTTGTCAATTTAGGATCTTTTCATTTGTGTTCTCTTGCTTCATTAAATAATTACCTGCAAGATAAATGTGAAAAAATAAAAATGAAATTATTGGAAATTTTTGCATGATCTCGCTAATCGTATTTATTTGGATATCAGGAAACTACACTGTTAGCGGCATAATCGACAAAGGAATACGAATCTGTTCTCGCGAATAAAAAATTAAAATCCATGGGATTTTAAAACTGAAAGAAATTACTCAAACCAAATCAAATATTTTCATTATTGACAGAGAGAATATATATAAGAAGATTACGTTGTGATTTTTACCAAGGAACTTGTTTTGTTTTGTTTTTGTTTGTTTTTTTTTGTTTTGTTTTTGTTTTTGTTTTTTTGTTTTGGTTTTTTTGTTTTTGTTGTTTTTTTTTTTCTTGAATCATTTCATCCTAAACAAGTCAATAAAGACACTAGGGCACAAGAGATTACTGAGTGTTAGAGAATATGACAAAAAACTAGTGTTAAGGAGAGAGAGAGAGAGAGAGAGAGAGAGAGAGAGAGTAATAAATAAGAATTAAGAAAACAAAATATAATTCATATTGATTGACACGGCATTTAAATTTTTGAATATCAAAGTTAACCGGAAAACAAGAAACAGGAAGAGAATTCCACAGGCAATAAGTGGAATAGAAAAAAATGATAAAATTATGGAATATGAAAAGGGTAATTGTACCCATGGCTATTGATGCGCTTGGAAAATATACAAAAAAAAACTTGCAAAAAGATTAAATAAATTAGAGATCAAAGAAAAAAATTATTCTATTCAGACATTATTATTATTATTAAAAACATAGAAAAGGGTGCAGGTGAATTAAGGAAATTAAGAGATCAAAGAAAAAATTATTCTATTCAGACATTATTATTATTATTAAAAACATAGAAAAGGGTGCAGGTGAATTAAGGAAATTTAACACTACATGATTACAAATTACTTGATCGATTGATCAAATAGCATGGTTGACTAAATGCTTTAAACTTGGTTGGCAACCAGTCTAGGAGAAGAATAACTGAATTCAAAGACTACTTAGCGTGATGCTGGTAAGTCTCATCATTTTACAATTGAAATGGCTAAATGTAACGGTAGGTTCTGTGCTAACAGTTTCTTCTCAAGCATTTATTACATGTGAAACTCTCTTCCGGCATCTTGCTTTCCAATTAGTTTTGTTGTTCAAAAATGTAAATGCAATGTCAATCGCTATTTTTTGCATTTTTTATTATTATTCCTGTTCTTTTATTGTTCCCTCTCCTTAATAATTTTTCTGATTCATTCACATGTTATATACTCTTCATGTGCATATAAGCTTCAAATCAAAATGACGATGTTTTCGAATGATAACACGACACGGATTTATAAAAATATACAATTATATTTTTATTCTTCTTCTTCATCGACGTGGTGTGGAGTAGAGGGTGGTCGGAGAAATATCACATACGCATACGATGGCAGTTAACTGGCTAGATGATCTTATGACTAGTTCTCCCCGATCTCTGCCACTATATGATCTCTCTTATATAGGCTGAATTTCCTCGATTGCGTCATTTTTGCCACGCATATTGTTTAGTATTTTCGAATTATTATTATTGGCTTTCCAATGGTTTATATTCTCTGATCTTAACTACGGCTGTTTACCAAAACAAAACACAAAATGCAAAGCTGGTCCCGTATTCTTAATTTTCCAAAAAAATTATTTTAAGGCAAATAATTTTTTGATTCTATATTTCCTCATATTGAGTCAGCTATCTTAACACAATTTTGCCTGTCATCTGCATTCTTGACTTTTCAAAACAATTTTTTTTTCTAGTAGATAATATTTGTTCCATGAAAATACACCTCTGGGTGAAATTACGCACTGCGGTCAGAGAATATACAACAAACATTTTTTGTGCTTAATGGATTTATAACCTTTCTTGTAATGAAACATTTTTTAAAAAGTCCACTCCGTAAAATCTTACTTACTACGGAAAGTACTGCAACAACACTAGTATAGTGAAGCTGTGGCCCTATGGTCCACATGAGTCTGCATGTACTAAAGCGAAGAAAGAGGAGGTGAAGGATCTTAAGTGTGAAATCTCAACCAGTGCTACTAACAATAAGAACGAGTATAATTAAGTGTAATGTTAGTATATTTAAACTTCACTAGTTTTTCATGGGATCTAATCGTGCTCCTCGGTTACGGCACACAATTTAACAGTTATTCAAACTGTCTGCTGTCATTTTGAATCATGTGCACAATGTGTTACCAGAGCAGCTTTGTCAGGAGTTTCAAACAAACTGAAACGCGCGATTTCAGCTCTCATTGTTTTATAGTATTTATTCTCTTTCGATAAGAAGAATTGGATGCACGTGGACGGACGAGTTAAAGAATAAAAACCGGTGGAAAAGTAGCCATAAGTGAGGTGAAAGCCGCAAGACGGACTGTAGCTCAAAGAGACTTAGCTCCGATTGCTTTAATTTTGCGCTTGACAGCACCTTTTTTGTTTTGATTTATGAATACCATGAAATGTCCGAAACTTTTTCTTTCTTTATTCTTTCTTTCTTTCTTTCTTTCTTTCTTTCTTTCTTTGTTTACTTCTTCCCTGTTTTTCACTCTTTTTTTACATTCCTTCACTTTTTTGTTTTCCTTTTTTCCTATATTTTTCTTTATTTTATTTTAGCCTCTTTCCTGCTGTCCATATGTCGGTAATTTTCTTTACCTGTCTAACTTTTGATTTCTCTCTTGCTTAGATACTTCTTTACTTTCCATATATATATATATATAATTTTTTATGTCTGTCTCATTCTTTGTTGACTTGTTACAATGATTCGGATGGTAAACTCCGTTTCGGTTTAAATAATGGCGTCGAATCATTTTGTACTTGAAATTCCGCTTTGAATTTGGAACACCGACCCAACTCATTTAAGAGAACATCCGGAAAAGATTTTTCAGTTCTTCCTTTAAGCCTTCATTGTTTTTCGCTGTTGTTTTTTTCAATGGTTGTTTGTCCATTTATGTTTTTGCAATAAATGCTTATAGTCAAATCGCAAAGCTCAAATAATTCCATTCACTCAGTAGCGAATGTCTTCGTAGTATATTTAACACATTAATCTTATTTAACACATTAATCTTATTTAACATATTAATCTTAGCTTTTACTCACTTATTATGAAATGAGACATTACAAATCATTTCGCCAATAAAAAATAATTTCTCACTCGCTACTTTCAAAATCCTTAATATAGCCTTTCCGATTTCTTTCCATCAGACTTCATCAATTATTATGATATCACTACCAGTGTCTAGTAGCATTTTCACATCAACATTATTTTCACAGACAAATGTTCCTAGGTTTTCTGCTATTTTTCCGCCGCAGTGCTGTGTACACTTATTTTTCTGTGAGAACTTTTGCTTGGTTGAGTTTTACGATGATTTTATATGCCCTACTCTACCACACTTGTAACATCTCAAAATCTGAAAGGGACAGTGGTCTTCAGACTTCCATATCTGAAACATAGATTCATACCCCTTTCCGCATGTTTTCTTTCGTTTGTACATTCAATTTCTTGAATTTCTTCGGCATCGCGTCTAGGATTTAAGATTTTCTGGTATTCGTCCGATATTTATTATAGTGTAAGTTTATTATTCTGTTCAAGTTTTGTCAGAATTTTTGCCCGTATTTCTGCATCTTTTTATCGTTAATTCTTGAACAAAAATTAACCTTTTAAACATATCTGGAGTCAGTTTGCTCATTTTGAATCTTTCACAATCCTTGATCACGATTCCAGCCCGTGACAAAATCTTTTTTTGTCAAAGTCATGCATTTCCAACAAATATTGAATAAAGAGCTTTTGTCGCTAAAAGTTTTGAACAGAATAATTTTCTCCAAAACAAATTTCTCCTATTTTTTCGGTAGCGCGAAGTTACAGTATTTTTCTTGTTCAACCGGTGCTAACTTCCCCAACAAAGTCTCGTTTTTCTCTTGCCTTACCAGTCGCTGCATTCTTCTATGAAAATTTGTTCGTACCTTCGAATACTCAGAATAGGTAATTTCATAATCTGTTTTGTATGTAAATTCTGATAGGGTATGTGCAATTGCATCGGGAGTAAAAGAACTTGAAGAATTTTCTGTTTAACTCCGTATTATTTAAATCAACTTTTGTTACTCTCTTTTCTTTTGCTGTTATTTTTTAACCACAAATAATCTCGTAACTCTAGTTATAACTCTTATGAGTTTCTATCCCTAGTTGCCACTGTTATAACTTCGATTTCAATCGGTTATAATATAAAATCTTACTTAGGCACACGCCGTGATGTCTGTAAAATGTGCCCTGAAGACTGACTCCAACGATTTTTATTACACAAATATATCCGAATGTGGCACAAAAATTAGGAAAGGAGACGCGATCTCTTCATTTGTCTTATACTTAAAGTTAACTAGCCACACTCACTGACCCAAACAGGCCACAATAATCTTTGTATCAAAACAACACATTTTTTCTTGCCATTCTTACAACAGCTATCACAATACCTCAGAGTCTCTACGAAATTCAAACTAGTCTCCATATGTACAATTTTTCAGTGGGGTTAGGGAATAAAATAACTTTTTTAAAATTCATGATTCCAATAAATATTTACACTGAAAACAAGATGCATTTACAATAAACAAAACAAAAACAGTGTAATAAAAAAATACAAAATCTTTAATTGTGGCAGGAACATTAGTTAATTAAACTAAATTAATGCAGGACTTTGAAAAGTTCTCACAATCATTCGAACAAATATTTACTCAAATACACCCATCTAAATAACAACAAAAACCAAAACACTCGAAAAATGAAGGCCTTCCACATCCACCAGAGAACTGATATCTCTGATCATCTTAACGGGGTAAGGAAGGGGGATCAAACTAAAAAAAAGTGTAAGGGGAATTAAAGGAGGTCAGTAAGCCTACATCATCTCCTATCTCAGAAATAGCTAAAAGCAAAACAAGCTTAAACTGCACTAATTGAGGCAGGGTTGTCAATGTTCACTCCAGAAATTCTAAATATCCTTTATCGGCATCAAAATGTCACTGTCAGCTCTTTTTACTCAGCACAGGCGCGCAAGACTCACCCACTTTTTGCCAAATTCATTTCCGTCCTAATCTTGACTTTTAGCCTGATGTTTAAAGAACAAGATTAGCTGGGAAAAGGTCAACTTCTTGTCCCCATAAAATTATTTCCGTGCGTCGTCCATATCGCGACTCGCATAACGCTTAGCAAGGGAAAAACAGTGTTCAGCATTAGTCAATATTGGAACGATATTACAAAAAACTGAACTGGCCTAGAGGATAAAGATCTTTCCTCGCAGTATGTGAACCATGATGTCTTCAATAAACTTGCACAACGAACCTTCGATCTTGCAGTGGAAGAAGGCGTGAACGAAAATCTCCACCGACACATCGCAGCGAACGCAATTTGAATAATTTTCAACACTACCGAGCAAAGTTTATTGCTGGCCCAGACTCCCTTCTCAACACCGACCAGGTAAATAATCCTTCATGGTATCAATCCGGGCATCCAAGCCATATGAAGCGAGTCTCCTGCTTCGTTAAATCGATCTCGACTATTAGATCATCCTGAATAGACCCTTTTACTCGCTCGGGATATAACGACTTACAGAACAACGTCGGGATGTCGTGAGAGGGACTTGAGAGGAATCCAACATTCACGATAGAAGAAGTACACACCTCGGGGTCAACGACATACCTTTAGGGCTTTCCTTACCAAAAATAAAGGAGAACAGGATCCTTACTAATGATAGTGTGACGGACGGAAGTGGAATTATGAAATTCTTAAAGTTGTGTATCTTCCGCCTTGTCAAATTCTGTCATGGTTGGTGTGATTTTAAAGGAGTTGATGGCCTCCTCAACTTACCCTATATCTGCTTCGTCCCTGAACCAAAATTACGGCAAGCATTCTTTTGACTTAGGGAACATTCCGTATTTTTTTAATAGACAGAAGGTATTTAACTTCCTTTATTCTGTTACTATATTTTTTCACTCTCTCTGTCTCGGCCTTGAGCAAAGCAGCAGACGTTAATCCCATAAATTATGTTAATTTTGATTATTTCTTCCTTGTTTTGTTTCAACTGATGAAATTCTTTGCCTTTTGGTAAGCGGAGGTATCTCTTTGTTTGTTTGTTTGTTTGTTTGTTTGTTTGTTTGTCTGTTCGTTTTTTTTGTTTGTTTGTTTGTTTTTAAAGGCCTGGGAGTAAGGTTTGGCATGTACAATGTTTTTTTTATGAAGGGACTGAAGATTTCGTCTTAGCAGGATAATTTTCCCGGTGGATGGTCTATTCTGTAATTTTTCTACAGGGGAACGGGACAGAGGTTTAAGGGCGTGATACCATTTTGGATAGAGGTGAGATTTCAAAGATTTCTTGTTGTTTTTTTAATTTGCCTTCAATTTGTAATTTTTCAGATCATACTTTCTTTGATGTTCTTGAAATCTGGTCTTCTCTGAAGCTTCGTCGTCCTTTAATAGGAGTGGGGGTTGTTTGTGCCATTACCCGTGAGGAGTTCCAGGAGACAATGATTCTGCTGCCAGTAGCTTACTTTTGGGTTTTCCAACGACCTGCCATTCCCCTTTTTCTTCTCCTCAACCGCACAGGCGGCGCACAAAGGCTTTGCGGGGAATGGAGGCCGCGAAGCGGACCTAACCGGCGGTTTTACCACACCGGTCCTAGTCGCTGGTATGCCCGTTACAGACAAGACAGAAAGGACAAACTCGAATATATAAATGCGTATTCGTAAAAAAAAATAAAAATAGGAAAAGACCGATAAATTTCTAATAAACTTCTACGTGTTAAAAAGTTATTAATTTTGCCGGGTCTATTTGAAAATACTTAAAATAAAAAAAAATTACCGCTGTAACATATAAAGATATGAGTTAATGTTATCATTAGTATACAGTAGAGTAGTTACCCAAAATTGAAGTTTAAAATGAATTTCAAATCTTAGCGATCCAAGAATGAAGATTGCAGTAGGTTACTTTATTTGCTTGTTAAAACTCGCAGATGGTTTAAATAGCAAATCTAATTTTTTTCAAGTCAGAAAGCATGTCTATGCTTTTAGTTATTGCCAAGAAATTATATACATAGGTACAGACCAAACTCTAAAGAATTAATGGGTTTGTTGTTAGAGACATGGGCTTTCAATAAAAAAAATATTTTGGCGAGGGAATGTGCTTCCCTAAAAAGGGAAAAGCTGAAGTGCGACACTCCGAGCGTTAAGTACAGCGAAGAAAAACTGAATTTATTTTTCAACAAACAGATATTTCGCTGTCATTACGTAGTTACCTCCCATACACACACTCCCCAGTTTGTTTTTTATCTTTGGAAAGGAAAGTGCTAACGTTTTATTTTATTTTTTAAATTAATCCCCCGCCACTCCTCACGCAAACAATCATATAATACCCCCTTCCATATTTGTTCAGGAGACAATTGTAGGGTATCCAATGATGATCGAACTCACTATTCAGTTGTAATCATGTACAGAAGTAACTTATGAACCACAATGCGGCGCCGGTTCTATCATATTCGACTGCTTAATCTTTTTGATGAGTTAAAAAAACGAAGCTTATCAGACTTGTTGTAAAAAGACGAGAATCGGAATCATAATTCGTATGTGCAACATGGCGAGGTAAGATATTTAAATATAGTTCATAATATATTTTCAATTACATTTGATTTTTTTTTTTTTTAGAAATATATATTCAGATATATAGTCCCCTTCATGCGAGTGCTTCTTGGTTCCTGATTCTGAAAAAAACACTTTAGATGAACCCAGGTATTCAGTTTTATTTTGGAATGAAAATAAAAGTCTTTTCTTAAATATATCTTTTTCCTACAGCTGGTTTTAGGATATCTTCAAATGCATCCGCCAGAACACTTTTCGGATATAACAATTTTCACAGTTTCACAGTTCTGCAATTAACTTAATTTCAGAAAGTTAAAGATCTAGAAAATTTTCAGAAAGTTAAAGATCTAGAAAATTTTCTCTTTTCATTTTTGCGCAGCGAATTATGATCCACATTCTAAACTTTTACTGACTTGTTTAGTGTTTTTTTAATTTAAAAATATGTGCCAAATATCCAAAATACAAAAAGATTACTTTCTGTTTATATATTTAAAATGATCGAAAATTAAGACACAAATGTGTAAAGGTTGCTGTGTTTTTGCTTTCGTTTTCGTTTTTCATTTTTAACAATTCAAGCAATTGATAATTCGTGTTTGATGAAATGTTCAACAACTCTACAGTGTCAACGCTTTCATGGACATATTTAGCAAGCACTTAATCGCAGTTGTTTCTCAGCGTTGTACCAGGATTTCCTGTCGTTACCCAGAGCACCGAAACACTTGCCAAACGACCATTCTTCACTGCAGTTCTTTTGTGACATGTATTCATTCTTTACCGAGGAAGGCTATCCGGAATAAAAGAAGAGCAGGGACGGGAGAGAAAGGATAGATGCAGAGACGGGGGCGGACGAAGGAGGAGAGCAAAGATTATAGAATAGACCTGGATACGAAAACAAAAAATCGGGAACAGTTGAGGTGAGTTAAGATTTATCGTCACCCACCTGAGGAGGCTTAGAAGGAGAAAGTCAGAAAATAAATCGCAATAACTTGCCAGCCAATAATGAAAGGACCAGGCAAACATGGCTGTACGTATGCAAACGCACGTGGACATTACGGAGCGAAACATGTGTGATTAGCAAGAGACAAGCCAAGCGAGCTGGAGAAAAGGTGTTACAAACTATCTAAGAACCGGCAAAAAAGAATAAGTAATTGGATCTCAAACAAAGAAACGAAATCTTTAAAAGTATGTGACCTTGTTTCAGCCACTTATCCAAGCGCTTGTTTTCAAATGAATTACTGACCAGGTTGACTGTGAATGTCGTCTTTGAAAAGTTTGCGAAAATAGGATGGTAGAATAAATTTTTAAAAATTAGAATAGGGAACGTGCCTCTATAATTCTTTTGTGTGTGTTTTATTGCGTTTAAATGAATCAAAAGTTTCTAGAGTTCAGGTAGTCTATTTGACGGTTGTTAATTAACAAAAGAGGAATGAGTTTTGGTCTTTGAATTGAAATATAACATAAAAAACTGATATGCATTTGAATAACGAATATGAGCGGAGTAAGAACCTACTTCGATAAATATTGAGAAATCTGATAAAATAGAAGGAAAAAATTAACATGCATTTAAAAAGTAATTTCATAAGCATAGCTCGAGAAGTGACACAAAGACATAAGTAACGAGTACACAGTGAGGGTTGAATTACCAAACGTGCAGTTGAATAAAGAAGCAAAGGGATAAGTTAAAAAGTCAAGTTTTTCTTTTTAAAAAAATAATGAACCTTATTTAAATATAGATAACTCCACTCCACTCATTTTCCATAAATAATATTTAAATTGAATTTTTTAAAATAATTTTTAACTTTTATTTTAGCTTTAATTGAAAGCTAAATAATTAAATTTACCATTTCCAATAAGCAAAATACTATGATGTATTTCAAACAGAAATTATATTAATTAGAATCTAAGATTTTTCAATTTCTTTTTTTAATCTTTCAATCTTTCGAACATTTTTGAGTGATCGACACATTTGTAAACAAAATTCTCGGTTTTAAAAATCTTGCGAAAATAAAATGTGCATCTGTGACATTATTTTTGAAAAATTATCAATTTTAATGTTAAATTCATCTGATTTACACAAGCATTACTTATTCATAACATGAAATTTAGAATAAAACTATTTTTTAAACAAAGAGTTGAACTTTATAGGTTTTCCACTGTATTTTGAATGTGCTGACAGATTGACCGATGCGAGATAAGATAAGTGTATGATGATCACAAGTGACATAATTGTACATTTTTGCTGTAAGGGGGAAAAACCCTGAAACACATGGCCTTTTAATGTACACATCAAAATTACATACAAAACAAATACACAAAAAAATTAAAAATTATTTTAAAAATACGAAGGCACGACGATTTGTATAAAATTTTTAAATTTTCGATTAGTAAATAGAATCCTCATTTATTAAACTAAAGACAACAAGTCTTTAAGGTATTTTAAAAATATTTTGAAACCTTATAAATTATAATGATTTAAAAAATGAAAACAATTCTTTTAAAATGTCATTATTAATCGAAAAACTTTTCTTGTGACTACAATGTCCTTAATATATATTATTTATTAAAGCAATTAAAAGCTTATCAAATAAAATAATGTTTATAGTTTTAATTTGTTTTTTATTTTACTATTGGGAGCAGATTTACGGAAATAAAGGCAAAATGTTTAAAAAACATAATAGATGATTTATATTCACCAATGGGTCCGGCGTTTAACTATTAAAACCAATTTACCCAGCAAAATATAATTTCTTAAAATTTCATGAATTTATGTGAACAGAGATTAACAGATGTAAAAGAGTATTTTTACAAAGACTTTTTTAAAATAATAATTTCAAAAATAATTTACTTTAATTGCAAATATGTTCTGAAAGTTTCATTAAAATCTGACAATAATTTAATTTTTGCAAGAATTTCTAAATTAATGTTTTTGTCACTGGAAAAAATACTGAGTTATGGAATATTACGTTTTCCATTGTAAACTCTTGTAACGATTTGGTTACCCGCTAACTAAAATCCAAACAAAATATTTTACCAAAATCTCGAACATGTTAGAAGGAATTAAAAATTTTTAAAAAATAGTTAAAAAATAATTTCATCTTTTCTATTAATAAAAACACAAGCATTTTAATGTAAAACGTTCATTTTTATTAAGTTTAGAACCCTTTTTATTCATACTATGCTGTTTTTTCAGCGATTTAGTAGCGCTACCTGCTTAAATATAAGATTTACGGTGTTTGGACAGTTGTATACCGAACATTTGTGTCCTATACAAGTGCGTACTAAGACATTTGCGTCCCTGGACAATTGTGTACCATATTTTCTTAAGAGTTGCTGATTGCAAACATAACAACACTGCTATCAAAAATAAAACTGAAAATACGAGAAACATGGTGATATTACTTCTGATAACAAGATAAATTTCTTAAAAGGGATTGCTAGAACATTCATAACATTTGATTAATTTGTGCAACTAGAATAATGTCCAAGTTTTTAAATATCTTTAAACCCTGTTAATCTGTCATTGCATTTATAACAAAAAAAATTTGTAATTTTTCTTATTACTTTTTAAAAAATTACGACTACTACTTATGTTTTTTTCAAAATTCATATTTAAAGATTATCTGAGATAAGCAATTATTCAGGGATGCGTTTGTCTATGGACTCAAATGTTCTGATACGCAATTGTCTGGTGGGCAAATGTCCTAGTACTATGATTTACGTGCATAAATATGTGATCTACCGTTAAAAAATTATTTACAATATTTAAATAATTGATTTAGTATGAGTTAGAATAAAACATTTTCTTTATATTTTTTCACATGGTACTATTTGTTTAGTATATTAAATAAAGACTACTTTTTCTTGTATTATTTCGTATATATCTATTTTAATGTAGAGAAGTTTCTCAACTCGTAGATCAATACTTTAGTGATGCGTAGTTCTGGTAGATCATACTCAGAAGGTAGATTACATCCTTAAGTAGCACCAGAAATTGTTTATAGCACTTTGGTGAAACCTTGATCTTATATTTTCTTTAAATTTACTTAGTTTCAATAGCTTTGAGAAAAATGCAATTTCGTGTTTCATCTGATTACCGTCTATAACTACTGTCTCTCTACTTTTTGCCTTTCTGTCTACTGGAATTCCTCCCCCGTGGTTCCTATATATAAAAATACTGGTGAACCCTCTGACCTCTCTAATTATCACCCTATCAGCCTCCTACCAATTTTTGGTAAAGTGTTCGAAGCCATCATCAACGCCGAGGTAGTTCAACATCTCACTGCCTACAGTCTCTTCTCTGACAAACAGTATGGTTTCCGCTTCACCAGGTCTACTGCTGATATGCTCACGATCATCACTAAAAATATACACCAGGCTCTCGACAAGAACGGCGAAGCCCGAACTGTTGCCCTAGATATCTCTAAAGCGTTTGACAAATTCTGACATGATTGCCTTCTACGCAAGCTGCGTGGCTATGGAATAACTCGACAATTGTTTGACCTAATTCAGTCATTCCTTTGAAATCGCACAATGAAGGTAGTATTGAACGGACATGCTTCCCAATAATATCATACGAACGCAGGTGTCCCTCAAGGCTCTATTCTAGGTCCTACGCTTTTCCTGGTCTACATTAACGATCTCCTCGATGTAATAAGATCCCAAGTAGGCATATACTCTGAAGACACTACCGTTTACACTCGCCTCGATCAAAAATCTACCGAAGCTGACAGAGCGACCCTCGCTGCTGAACTTGAAAGGACCCACAATCCGTAGTAAACTGGAGTAAGAAATGACTCATGGATTTTAATTCTTACGAAGCTGCTATCTATTAACCATCACAGACAATCGCTCCTACTCACTATTAGCATAGATCAGGCTAGTCTCCCTGATGACAAAATACTGCGCTTCCTCGAGTTAACTTGCAACAGACCTCAAGTGGAATGACTATATAGAATCTATAGGTAAATCCGCTGCTAAGAAGGTCGGTTCTCTGTATAGGGTCGGGAAGTTTTCCCTTCTGAAACCATCTTGCACATATATAAATCTACCATCCGCCCGTGCATTGAATACTGCTGTCATATCTGGTGGGGTATAAATTTCCATATTAATTCAAGTGACATTAGTGCAGGTCTATTAAGACTCCATTTTCTTGATTTCTCTGTACTCCTGTCCGTCAGTCTTAGTGGTATACCAGTGTTGATCATTAATAATTGATTATAATTAAATTTGGTGACAATTACCCTTTACAAATAATTATATAAATTCTTTAAATAAAAACTAATATGATAAAGAAACGAAGGAGGTATTTAATCGAGTATATTTAAAAAATAATCTAAAAGAGGAATGAAAGGTCCCCGACTTGACCAAAAAAGGTTTTAAAACCTGTTGAATCTTGATTAGATTTTAAGAAAATGAATCGGGTGAATACTTTTCAATATTCCCTTATGTTATCGCTTTAATTCCAAGCGAAATTAAATTAATATTTCCAATAAAGAAATTACTTTGCTGTATTTTAAAATCTAATTTAAACTGATTGATAAGATTTTTTTTTTTCAAAATAGCTGATTAGTGCTTTTTTAGTCGTTTATCATCGCAATGTAGTTCACTTTATTAAAAATCTTCCAGATATAGAACATACTTTCTGAAACTTTATTTAGGGAATATGGCTTGATTTAAAGTGTAATTAATCTGATTTAAAATTAATAGTATTTACTTTAACTTTAAAATATCGCAGAAGTGCATTTTTTAACCCGATAGTGAGTGTGCTTTTAACCTGAAGGTAGATGTTTTGACATATTGACTGCCTGATCGATTTTATTGTTGTTATACAGAGCCTTTATCTGTAAAACATAATTGAATAAAATAACGTAAACACCTTTTTATAATTTTTAAGTACTCATAATCTAAAAAGTTTAGGAAAATATCCTTCATAATGTAATGTTTTATTGAATTTTGGAAATGTTGACTGTAAGTTTAGATCGTCATCGCTATAATTCTTTGTTAATGTCCTGTATGAGCTCCCGTACTTACAAAACTTCGCACGCTATAAACATAAAACAAATCTCTTCTTTTTAAAATATTGGTATTTGGTGATTTGTATTAAGCTTCTCTATATATAATTAGTAAATATAGTTTTCGCTTAATAATAATATGATCTAACAGGCTGAAATTAATACATAATTTTGTACATAATTTTAAAAGATTTAATACTTAATAATTTTTATAATTAAAATTTTAAAAAATGAAAGCGATCCATCATTTATTTAAAAAAATGTCTTTCCTAAAAAAGTGTCTATAATATATCTTATTTGTAAACGAAATTAAAAGCTATTCTAATTAAATAATGTCTTTTCTGATTAAAATTATATTGCATTTTTTATTTCATGATTCAGAGCAGGTTTTCAGTAAATGGTGTATCTGTTTGACAAAAACAAATTGATGATTTAAAGTCCCCAAGATGTCCTGCTTTTAACTAATATAAAGATGTTAAAAGAAAAAAGAAATATTTTTACCAAGATCTTCTTAAAATGATTTCCAAAATAATTTCATTAAAATTCAACAATTATTTGATACATACAAGAATTTTCAAGATAATGTGTTTTTAAACACAAAAATAAAATAAAATAAAATAACCAAAAAAACGCTATAATTTTATCATGGCATGACAATATGCTGCAATAAGAAATTGACATGAGCGAATAACACATTAGAATGCAAAAAAATGTTTTTTCCCCAGGCTAGGAAATAGACTAGTGACTTTGTTGCATAAACCACGTCTCGCATTGCTAATGAAATACCATCCTAAAGTGGTAATTGTTTTTCCTCTCTCTCTCTCTCTCTCTCTCTCTCTCTCTCTCTCTCTCTCTCTCTCTCTCTCTCTCAAATGCTGGTGCAAATATTCTTTTATTTGTGTTGCAGATATAAAGAAACAAAGTGGAGAATGTTGATTGATTCGTTTTCTGCGGTTTATCAACCCTTTATAGCTTATTTAAAACCAGAAACTATTTCTAAATTGCAAGATATTTATTTGTCTTTTGTTTTTTGTTTTTTACAGTTAATGTTTTAAGTGAAACAAGTTTTACTAATTAATCCATAGCTAGAGAAAAGGTGGATTGATACATTTCCTGAGAGAATTCGTACGTAAATGAATATAACGAACGCAACAAGGATAGGAACTCGGCTTCAGAATCATAATCCATTACATAATCCGCACATTCAAAATTACAGCACCTGGTATTGGCGAACAGTAAGCCATCTAGGTACTAACCAGGTTCGATGCAGCTTAACTTCGAATATCGTACGGAATCTGTGTTTCGACGCGATATGACTGTAGGCCAAAGCGGAAAAGAGAGAAATAGAAAGTGAGAAAAGTAGAGCAATTCTAAGACGAGGTTTTGGTCTCAGAACGTCTCCGCTAACGGGACCTTGATTGTATATTTTCAGACAGTCTAAAATCACGAGAGAAGTATTGTGAATATCGTTCATTATTTGTATCCGTTGATGCCTAAAGTAACCTCCTGCCTGACAAGTCTGAACATTATGATAGCTTTTATACGTACAAATGAAGACTATCTTTACTGTATATGTTTTCATCAGCTATGATGGTTTCCAAATCAGAATTCACAGGATTATTGCCTTGATTTTACAACCAAGGTTAAAAATATAATAAAAACTTATTAAAATCTTCATTCCAGTTGATATATTTTTTAACGAAGGACTTCTTGTACGAATGTTTTCGTGAGTTTCTGGGATCTTTTGACAAAATATCTTATTGGTATTTATAGTAGTTACTTCATTAAATCGCTGAAAAAACAACATAGTATGAATAAAAAAAAGTCCCAAACTTAATAAAAACGAACTTTTTTGCATCAAAATGTTATTAAGAGGGAAAATAAAAATATTCTAAATCATTTTTTAATTTTTTTTAAATCCTTCTAACACGTTCGAAATTTTAGTAAATTAACACATTCGAAATCTGTTTTTTTTGTTTTTTTTTTCCAGTGGCAAACACATTAATTTGGAAATTCACAAAAAATCAAATAATTGTTGGATTTTAATAAAACTTTCAGGACTTATTCAAAAATGAATGAAATTATCTTTGAAATTATTATTTTTAAAAAGATTTTGTTAAAAAAATTTCTTTACAGCTGTATCCCCACCCCCACAAATTCATGAAACTTCAAGAAATTATATTTTATTGGGCAAATTGGTTTTAATAATTTAAATTTAATTTTAATTAAACGCAGGATTCATTTGGGGAATGTAAATCATCTATTATTTTTTAAACATTTTGCCTTTATTTCCGAAAATCTGCTCCCAATAGTAAAATAATAAAGCACAATAAAACTATAACATTATTTTCTTTGATAAACTTTTATGTGACACTTCTCTGCTCGGCTGGTTGTTTCGCTGTTTCGGGAACGGAGCTTGCTGCGATGATGATGTCGAAACTGCACCAGTTATGTCGACGCTTTCGGGTAGCTGGTCGTGATGATCTCGTCGCAGTAGCTGGTCCTCAAGACGTCTATTACAACAACGAACTTACTGCCCACGCTGTGTTTTGATCTCAAAAAGTCACGTTGTGCAAACCCGGTAGCCGTATTTCTACCCTATTTAGAAAGGACACTTGTGGTTAAAATAAAATAATTACGGTACCAAAAAAAAAAAAAAAATTAAATAAATGAATAAGCTCGAAGACGCCTGGATGAGTTACGAAAGAAAGTCTTTATAATAAAATAAAATTATTAATTACAAAAGCAGAAAATACAATTGTCGGAATGCCAGTTTACAACGGAGAAAGGATTCGTTTAAAATATCAGAGCTTTTCAAACTTCAAATAAAAATGTCCTTTCCAAGTTTCATTAAAAATATCAGAGCTTTCAAATAGTCAAAGCTGTCAACTCTCCCCGCAACTTTTAAAACAACGATGTTCTTTCGGGTTCTTATCGGAGCTTAACGGAATTTATCGAACTAGAGCGAACTAGACGGCTAATGACAACGACCGCGACGGTGGGGGTTCTTTTTCCTTGCCACTCGAAAGTCTCTCGCCAAATCTTTGTTTAAAATTCTTTTCATAACAGTGCGAACTCTTCGTTAAGAATAATCAGAACTTTCAATTCTCCAAATAACTTTTAAAACAATAAAATTCTTTTGGAGTTTTTATCGGAGGCGCATTATTCAACATTAACTCTTTAAGTTAATCGGCAGCAGGAGTTTTTTTTTTTTTTACGTTTCTTTACATCATCAGCTATAAGTTCTGTGGTAGGCGACCAGCCTCTGGGTCGTAGCTTCACAGTTGGGAATCCTTTTCCCTTAGTCGTTACATTTCGACTGCAATAAACAACAACTCTCTTTGATTTTTCTCGCCGAGTCTCCATCTCGCCGAGTCTCCATCCCCAATCCTCTTGGTGGATCTACGCGACTCAAGGCTTTGACCAATGAGATTATTTTCCACTCACACGATTTACGGGGAGCCATGGCTCGATGAATGAAATAGCAACAGCTCACATGGCGTAATGTATTTCTGTCTTCTTTCTTTCGATTACATCATTCCCAGGTTTTCAATTTTCAAATCCTTTTTCCCAGGAATACTTTTGCGGATTTAACCCTACCTGACCTCATCAAGTAAATCCTGACATTTTGTTCTGGCTACTTCCATATTACAAACTTCCTCTTGGTTCAAAACAATTCGTTTCGTATATGAAAAAGAAAGAAAATTATATTTCTCTCTTTTTTCCCAATTATCATCCAATTTCTCTATTCCTCGGATTTTACAAGTACATAATAGTATTAAAAATATTTTTTTACGTAAGCTCACATCGCGGATTACAATAAAGCATGACTAAAAATACTGCTAATATCAATTTCTCTCACTCCGTTGTATTAAACCAAACAAATAAAAATATATCGGCGGAGAAATAGTGTTACATTTAATTGCTTTAATAAATAATATATATTAAGAACATTATAGTTTCAAGAAAATTTTTTCTCGATTAATAATGAAATTTTAAAACAATTGTTTTTATTTTTATTTTTTTAATTATAATAGTTTATAAAGTTTCAAAACTATTTTTAAAGTACTTCAAAGATTTGTTGTCGTTAGTTTATTAACTTATTAAGTGAAGATTATATTTGCTACTCGAAAATTAAAAAGTTTAATACAAATCGTCGTGCCTTCGTATTTTTAAATACTTTTAATTTTTTTGTGCTCGAAGTTTTTTTTTTAGTTTTTAGTTTTTAGTTTTTTGTATGGTAATTTGTATGTGTACATTAAAAGGGCAGGTGTTTCAGGGTTTCTTCCCCTTAAAGAAAAGAAATTGTCCAGTTACATCACTTGTGATCGCCAAACACTTATCTTATCTCGCATCTGTCTAGCTGTCACCACATTTCAAATAAGGGGGGAAAGACCAAAAAGGTCAACTCTGTGATTAAGAAATAGTTTTATTCTAAATTTCATGCTACTCCCGCCTCAGTCAGAGATCTGCTAAGGCAGACAAAGATATCCTCGCTGCTGATCTTGAGAGGGCCTCTAATCTGTGGTGGACAGAGGTAAGAAATAGCTCGTAAACTTTAATACCTCCAAAACGAAGCTGCTATCCATAAACCACAATAGACATTGCCTACTTCCCTACAATTCTATTTTGCACATATATAAATCAACCATCCACCCATGCATTGAATACTGATGTCATATCTGGTCAGGTGCCTCTGCTATTCTCATCGGTTTTCTCGACAAGCTCCATAAAAGAATCTGCAATGTTAACAAACATAACTTGTTCAAGTTTAGCATTGACCGTTATTTTTCCCTTATGTCCATAAAAACTACTCCTTAGCGTAACCCTCTACCTAGAGTGCACCCAGGCCTTGTACAGGGTAAAACTTAAAGTAAAAAAAAAAAAAAAGAATCAGAATAAGGTGATCAAGATATTATTTGACAGAATAAGGTAATCAAGATATTATTTGAAGCTCGAAAAAACGGACCAGATGATATGTTGTGCCTAAACACAATGTACATTGTTAAAATCAATAAAAGGCAGTTAAAATATAATTAAATATCATTAACTCATCTCAAAATCTGAAACAAAAGTAATAATTTAGTTACATCTTGGAAAAGAGCTTCTATTGAATAGCAACTGTAGTGGTATTTACATCAAAAGGAAATTAATTGTGAGTTCCAATTTTGTGACCTTACTTTCCAACAAATAGAAGACTTTTCCCACATGCCACGTCCTTCAAAATGTTGACAATCATATCTCTCCATGACTTCCTATCTTTTGTAGGTTTTGGTAACGTTTGTCTTTTTGTCATCCTTCTCACTCTTGTCACACCATCCATTCACAAAAGCTCATCGAGTGGGTGACCCGCTACCTCTCGTTGTTTTCTATGTCCTCTTTCCTCGTTATGCATGCTAGAAATTTCAACTCTCTCTTTCTGACAAGCACAAGTGTCCTTTTTGTTTCTATTTTTCTCAAAACTTTCTCGTTGCTTACATGATTCATCCATGGTATTCGCAGTGTCCTCACTGTGGATTCAAGTACCTTCATTGTCCAGCGTTTACTACAATATAGAAAGACTGGTATTACATAGCAGTTCACTACTGTTTTCTTTAGTTCTAACGAATCTTTCTGTATCTTAATACTTTGCTTAGGTTTGGAAGACACATTCGCTATTCCAAAACGCGTTTGGATTTCGGTGTCGCATTTTTGACTCTATATTAAAATAGAAGATTGCGTCGGCCACATGGTGCGTGCGTGGAAACAGACACACTCACATACATACTCACACAAGGCAGATAGATACTCCAGTGGAAAGAGTCCTTCACCCTCTCAATCTCTTCTCTTCTCCAAGTCAACTTCTCCCTCAGTTGGTGCCAGTCAGCCGCTGGCTGCTCGCCGTTTTGTGCTCGTCATAAATCTAACACTCGCCTGACTTCATTGTTGAAGACGGGCAACTACGCGCGAGCGTCGTAATTGCCACGGAAGCAAGTGGCACGTGCGGAGGTCCACGCTAATAACAAATGACGCGGCGCCTCCCCCACTGATCCCCAACCTTTATCGCACCCCTCCTACACTATTTTTAAATCCTACTCACCTTTCTCTATTGTTGTTGTTGTCGTTGTTTTGTTTTTATTTCGTCACTGCTCTCTTTGGCTTGTTCGGTTTTTCACCCAGTCCTTTTTTCCGTCTTATATATATATATATATATATATATATATATATATATATATATATATATATAATTAATATATATTAATTCTTATATTTTGGTTATGTTCAATCTCTTTTCTTGTCGAGCCACTGCGAAAGCCACCAAGGTTTTCACATCTGCTTTCCTATCTATCTATCTATCTATCTATCTATCTTGAGGTCTCTTCTTTTCTTTCCTTTTTTTTGTCTGTCTTTTCCTAGCTGTTTGTCTTACTTTCTCGCTCTCTCTCTCGTTTTTTTCATTTCCTTCTCTTTCCCAATTAGTCTTCTCGTTTCACACTCTTTCTTTTCTCAGTCACTATGTGTCTCTCTCTCTCTCTCTCTCTCTCTCTCTCTCTCTCTCTCTTTCCTTTCTTTCGCTTTTTGTCTTTCTGTTTTCTGTTTTCTCTCCCTTTTTTTCTTCATTCTTTTTCTTCTCATTTCTTTTTCAATCGTTCACACATTTTGTTTTTCTCTTCTTCTTCATCTATGTGACGTGTCCTTATTTTTTTTATTTCTTAGTTTTTTTGTTTTATTTTTTTTATATGATTTTTTATTTACTCTCGTTCTTGTCACACACACACTCACTCACTCCTTTCTCTCTCTCTCTCTCTCTCTCTCGCTCAGTCACCATTTCCTTTATACGAAGGCGTAGTGAAAACTTCTCGGCCCATCCGACTCCTAAAATCTAACCATGGTGATAAAAACATATTTCTTTCTGAATGGCTTCTTGCTCGGGTCATCATCACCTTGTGTATTTCTCGCTACTCTTTTCAGTTCTTTTTCCAACGCACGTGCATTCTCTATAGTTTCCGTTTTTTCTCACTTTCTCTCTTCCACTCCCTTTTTTTCACACTTGACGCCTATTCATAATGACACACACGTATAGTGAAAAACACTACTCTTTCTTTCACCCCCCCTCTCTCTCTCTCTCTCTCTATATATATATATATATATATATATATATATATATCCTCACTTTTTTTCACTTTATTTCATTCTTTTCTTCGGTCTTCTTTCTTTCCCCACTGTTTTTTTTTTTTTTTAATCTCCACATTTATTTTCTCCATTCTCTTTGTTCTTTCTTCGCTTTCAATCGTCCCTTCATCTTCACTCACGTCTTTAACCAACCCCTCGTTAATTAGTTATTCCTTTGCTTTTCACTCTCCCCACTTAAATATCTCGCGACTACCGGAACCACAGGCCAAGGTTAACTGGATGATTTCCGTTCATAAAGGAAGTGATCGGGAAATTTAAAATTAATGACGAAGGTTGTTGCTGGAAGAAAAGCTTACGGCTAGAAAAAGATGGGCGTATGATAGTGAAAAGAAGTTTGAAATGTCCGATATGACTATTGATTAAATCAAAGTGTGATGAGTCTACTTCTTTTTTATGCGCCGCGTCCCATCTAGACATGGCTCTTCACAATTTCCTATCCTTTGTAGCTTTTAATAAATTTTGTTTTCCTGTTACCTCCCCCAAAACCCGTTCCGCAATCCATAGAGTGTGTTATGCATAATTTTCCTCTGTCCCTTGCTTTCAGTTTGTCATGGGAGTATCAAATTTTCCAAGCCCCTTTTTCTCATTATGTGTCCTAGAAATTTCAACTGTCTCTTCCTGATGTTAAGTATAAGCGTCTTTTTTGCTTTCATTTTCTCTTAAACTTTGTTGCTTACATGTTCAGTCCATGGTATTATCAATATGGTTCTCAGGAACTACATTTCTGTAGCTTCAAGTCTCTTCTACAACTTAGAGATAATTACCCAGCATTCACTGCCATATAGGAGGACTGATATGACGTAACTGTTCAGTATACTTTTCTTTGTTTTTAACGATTTTTTATTTTATTTTTTAAAGCATGATTCACCCTGTACACCGTTGAGGTGGGGGACCACTCGAGGTAGAGAGTTAAGTTAAGGAGTAGTTAATTTTTTTTTTAATCATTTCACCCCGAGCAAGGCGGAAATGCCACTGATGAGCGGGGGGGGGGCTACATAACTGTAAAAAGATTTATTAGAAGAGAGTGAAGAGTACAAACTAGTTAGAAAGAAGCAATAGAAAGCTGAGAATGCAGGTGTGATGACAGTTACATAGGTGGAGAGAAAGGGAAGGATCTACGGGGTGGGAAGAGAGCTAAATTCCAGTGGTTAATAGATGAGTATTGACATTGCATTTAAATTCTTGGAGGTTGTAGCCATCAGGAAAACAAGAATATGGGAGCGAGTTCCACAAGCGGGAAGTGCGAGAGAAGAAGCTGCAGGAGTAGAATTGTCGTCTGCATTTGGCTAACCTAACTGTGAATGGGTGGGATCCAGTTGCCAGTCTGGTTGCACGAGTAAGCACCTGTTGAGGAGGCACCATTGACTTAAGTTCGTCCGAGCAGAAGCCATGAAAGTTAATATGAATAAGAGAAGTAGATAACGGTTGACTCTAGACAAGAACAGTTCAAGATTGTAGCGATCTAGGAAACATATTCTCTTCCATAGGGTTGTGGGTCGCGGAAAGAAGCTGTTTGAGTGGAACTTACTTATCGACGATGGAATATGAAGGGAGTGTGTGTGATTTTCTACTATGTAAATGGTATGGCGGGTCCTTCTTAATACTTTGCCAAACTTTTAGAAGGCATCTTTTGCTATCCCAGTCATCCTTCGGATTTCGGTGTCGCATTTTCCAAATTCGTAAAATAAGAGATCAAAGAGATTAATTTTCTTACTACAATTTAAGGAGAATATATATCGAATGTATTGAGTCACATGAGAATGGGATATTATTTGCTTTTTCTTTTTCTTTCATTTATTTTACTTTCATGTGCAATAAAATAGCTTAGATGTGGCGCAAGTCCAAAAGTATGGCGGGTACCCAGAGGACTGAATTCACTACCCAGTTGTAATTGTTCTAACGAGACAGGATTGTTAACCATTATACCACGTCGATTTGTTTATGTATTTAAAAACTTTTCAGTGAAAATTATTACCTTTTTCTCACCGAGTTTCATAGATATTGTTAATGTCAATGTGACGTCATATCGGACAAAAATTTCATCAGATGTTTATCATCGTTTTCACTGCGTTCATCATTATCAATAATTGGGGTGGACATTTTTTTCACGGAGGAACACATAAGCGACATTATATGTAGCAATCGTACATGAACATATTTGTAGATTTATTTGCTTATTGGACACATTTTGTGAACAGACCGCGAAAATATTAGTTTATTATTTATTAAACTTGAGAAAAAACGTAAAATTAAACTCCCACTTTAAGTTCAGTATGATTTTATATTAATTCTCATCAATCCGTGACATAAAATGTCCTTCTTCCTATGACATTTTTCCAATTATTACTGCGCTTTTTCACTTGATCAATTCTTTCCATTCCCTAGCTTTATAGTTGTCGTTTGTTTTTGTTTAGCATGACAACCTCTATAGGTTATTTAATGCTGAAATTTAACTACTTTGTACGCAATTTTGTTTTCGATATAATAATGGTTTTTAGTGATACAAATCTTACTAACAGATAGGTGAGAAGAGGTGGTTTCATGCCTTTCCCAAGGGTATTGGCGTGTAAGTGAACATAACGAACCCACGTGGAATTGGCACTTGCTCTCTGATTAACAATTCCGAGGCATTATCCATTACATCACCCACACATCCAAGCTTACAGCACCTGGTATTCCCAAACAGTAATGTATCTAAATCCTGTCCAGGCTCGACGTTGCGTAACTTTGCTGATCGTACGGGAACTGGTGTTTCAACCTGAAGTGGCCGTAATCTTTGTAAATTATTTTATAGCCAAATCATTGTTATATCGACTTCGTATTGCCAGTGCAAGGGAGATAATTTTAACATAGAAGTCAGAACTGAGTGCAAACACTATAAAAGTTATATAATGAAAATACCAGTATTGCATTCTCATAATAAAAATATATACCAACAATGAATTTAAAAAGAAATTGCCAAAAATACATTTTTGTAAAAGAAATTACTCATGCAACCAAGAAAATTAAATTTTGGCAGCAAATGTCCCATAAAGAGTTGATATGCCGCTAAATAATAAAAAAAATGCTGCTCTATCGCTATTTCCATGGTATGTGATTTTCTAAGCACAGCTTAGATATGGCACAAAGCCCAAAGTATGGAGCACCCAGTGAGGATGGAACGCCCTACTCAATTGTAATAATTCTAACCTTTGTTAACTATTGCACCACGTCGATGTGCCCATATGATTTTCTAAACTTAGCTTAGATGTGGCACTAGGCCGAAAGTATGGAGCAGCCAGTGAGAATCGAACTCACTACTCAGTTGTAATTGATGTAGCGAGACAAACTTGCTAACCATAACACCACGTCGAAGTGGTGTAAGGGCACTTCCATGTGTTCTGACATGCTATATTTCTTGTTTCTCTCCGCCCTGACCTTTACAACTGAGACAAACGAAGCCAAGCACATAGTGGTGAATCATAATCATTTCCTTCGTAATTTATTAGGAAGAAACTTGGACAGCTCTTTCTCAAGAACTGCTGCGTTGCGAAACAGACTCCTGGTAGGATGTTTTTTCCAATCATTACCACAACGAAGTGTAAGGATTAGCAAACTAGGCTCGCTTGAAGTATTGAGTTCCATCCTCACTGGGTGCCCCATACTTTTGGTCTTGTGCCACATCTAAGCCCAGGTTAGATAATCACCATTACAAGCTTAATCTATTCACATCTAAGGTTAACCATTATCTTTTCTCATTAACTGCACTTCTTGCCTATTTTGACACTAATGCCACACACCATGAACATTAATATTTAAATTACTAAAAACACTAAAAACAGTGATTACTATTTGTTAGTTTGATTTGTTTTCTAGGGCTTATTTACCCTTTGCAGGTTATTTAAATATTAAACATTGTAAGAATTATATTAGTGACGACCTTACTAATATCAGTCAGTTAAGTGCCATACGTGAAACACGCTTGGGCGATCATGTCTCGAAAGAGACATGACTGACTGGGCAGAAGATTATCACGCAGTAGGTTGCCATTGCTTTCTGCGGTAGATTGGTTACCAGCCAAGGCTATAGAACCCAATCTGTCCTGCTATTTAACCCATAGCTGGAGGGAAGAGACGGATTAATACCTTTCCCAAGTGTATTTGCGCGTAAGTGAATGCAATGAATTCAACTGGAATTCGAACTCGGCTCCCCGATTTCTCGTTCCGAGCCGATATCGACTGCACCACAACGCACATCCTTTACTGATATAAGTAGCATTAATTACTTTTCCTAAGTGATATTTCTGCGTAAGTAAATATAAAAAAACTCAGCTGGAATTTGAACGCGGCTCTCTGAATAACAATTCTGTGCACTTATCTACCGACCATTCGTATTTACTGCATCTGATATTCCCAAGCTGTCACTCATCTAAGTACTGACCAAACTAGAAGCTGCTTGACTTCGATTATGTTAGTACGCTATGATACGTAGCGTTTCAGGTACCTTTGATGCTGCAAGGTGCTTTTGAAAATAACAATAATGTATGTGCATGTTTTGTTGGTACATTTATTTGGTTATAACATTTTGTGAACGGATTTCAAAATTGTATGAAAAATTAGTTTAATATTTAATACAATCTTTATTATTACGAGATTTGTGCTGTTGTGAAAATTATTTACAATGGTATTAAATACTCAGTAAATCCCGTGAGACATTTATAGCGAAGGGTTACTATGATTCCACTTGTACATATCTACCCAGATCTCCGAGTCAGTCTAAATTGTGCAGGGGGCAATGTGAGACGTGGGGAGCCAGGTATCTCTACTAGTAAACAATGCGATAACCTGATTTTGTAGCAAAAAAAACAAAAAAAAAACCCCTGAGAACTGAGAATATATATATATAATTAAATTTGTTTTGCTTTTTAGTTTTTTATTTAAAATTAATATACTTTACATTATGACACAGAAATTTTTTTGTCGAGATGTTACCTCGTCATCAACCAATGTTAGCTGATTGTTGTGAAAATGATTTTCATTTGAATGTAGGAAACAATGCGTTTGTTATTTAAACAGTTAATATGGATGTTGAAAGACAGAAAAATTACGTGTGTGTTTAATTTAACTAATCAGAATCAATATGATGTAATGAGCTCTTTTTTAAAAAAGAAAATGCCGGAAAACTCTTAAAACTGTTGATTCTCTTCAGCTGGATATATATATATATATATATATATATATATATATATATATATATATATATATGAATAGAAAGAGACAAACGGGGGAAATTATTTTTAGCCCATGCGTTTCGTCCTCTGAGGATTTACTTTGCAGCACTTGTTTATGTACAAAGGTGAAGATGTTATTGGATTATCAAGCTTTTTAAATTTGAGAACTTTCATGAATATTCATCAGATGGTTGAAAGGTCAGTCAACACATGTGGTGGACACAAAGTGCCATAATTCAAAGTCTGGCAAAAAGTGAAGCGAGCGCGTAATATTCAAGTTTTTTTTTTTTATATAGTTTAGTTCATGATTAGATTGCTATCGTACTTTATATTTCTAATTTCATTTATCCTCCTTTTTTGCTTTTCATTTTCTCGACAGCACGGTATAGTAGGGTCAGTTGGGCATAGTCAGTTAGAATAAGAGCATTATGACGCAGTTCACTCCTCTAGAAATGTGGGAACTGCATGCAATATTACGTGGCATTCGCGCCGTAAGCTCCAGTACAAACAAATGTTGGCTTTTATTCCTCCAAAAGATGTACCGAAAGTAATGAAAACCAAATATCCAGTCAACAGTAGTAATGACGATGTTATGACTCCATTCATCTTCCCACAGGCATCAGATTCAACACAGAGGTCTATATCAAGTGCCCTGAAGAGATAGTGCTGCTCTGGGTCAAGAAGGTGAGTGCTGAAAGA
This sequence comes from Ascarosepion bandense, assembly GCA_037127315.1. Lineage (NCBI taxonomy): Eukaryota > Metazoa > Mollusca > Cephalopoda > Sepiida > Sepiidae > Ascarosepion > Ascarosepion bandense. The sequence continues at coordinate 258,027 of JBBBDQ010029098.1, forward strand.
CCCTAAGTCTGATAACAAGACTCTGCACCATGCCACATAAGCAGGAAAACCCAGTCCTGGCTGTCAGACAATTTCTGCGATTGCATCACTCCTAACATTTGGTCACCTAACTCCGTAGATTGTAACCCCCCTTGATGTGTGAGACGCAGTTTAGCAAGAGACCAGCAAAACTCCTTGTAACGCCAGCGATGAACTGAAGACAAGGATTATGGCAGCATTCGCCCACTTAAACAATGAGACCGTCCATAAGAGTTGCAGGCGATTCCCAAATTGTCTGGAGGTCGTGGTTAAAACCAATGGTGATTTTATTGAATTAACTTACTCTTCAGTATTTTTGTTTAACTTTGGTAAATATATCTGTTAAAATTATATATATATATATATATATATATATATATATATATATATAATAAAAGTATAATATATAATAATTTATATATATAATAAAATATAAATATATATTCGTATTCATCATGACCAATTACTCTCCAGGTACAAGAGTCGAATGCTCACAACAATAACATGTTCGAACACCGATTCCCATACGATCACTGCAGTTAATCAACGTTGAAACTGGTCGTTACCTAGATGGGTGACCGCTTGGGAATACCAAGTGCTGTAAGCTTGGATGTGCGCCTGATATAATGAATAATGGCCCGAAAATGTGAATCTGAGAGCTTAGTTCTAATCATGTTGGGTTCTTTTAATTCACTTACGCGGAAATACCCTTGGGAACCATATGAATCTACCTCTTTCCGCCTCAGCTATGGATTAATTAGTAAGACTCGTCTCACTAAACAACTATTGTAAAAAAAAATTCTTACAATCTATGTCTTAGTTATCTTCATTTAACCCAACTTTTTAAGTTTTACCCCAGTGGATAAAAACGTTGGTTGGATCCAGTAACTTGGCTCAAAGAGTTGTGAGTTCAATATCTGTCAAAAATAGTGGTGAAAAAAAACTTTGAGAGTTGAATTAAATGCAAATAAATAAGACATCCGAAAGTGGCATGACGCATGGAACGAGTACAATCTACCCCAGTGCTCGGAATAAAGGGTAAGGTACAAAATTCCAGTCATCCGAAGAATGTCGGAGTGTACAACGACCGAAACGTTGTGAATATGACAATAAAGATGAGGACAACAGTTTGAACAATGTAAATAATATGAATACCTCATCTCAGAACTATAGACAAGTATAGGCCAATAATACCATTACCATTAACACATCAGCATTAGAAATCCTGGCTATTACTTAGGCTCGAACACAAAACTTTTTCACTGGTTGGAAATACGCAAGTTTCTTTTAAATTCGTTGACAACAATCAGTCTTTTTAAAGTTTTATCAGTGTGTCGAATCTGCGAGTCTCTCCGTGGTGTACGCATTTGCAATATGATACACATGTTCACTCACATATGAAACATTAACAGAACTAAATCAAGCATCAACGATACAAAAGAAAAGCTTATTTTAAGAACGGACTTTTCTTTTTTTCTTTTTTTGAGATGTTGCTAAGCGCTAATTTATGATTGATACCTCTTGTTATTTAATATTTATTTTATCTTAGTTTTTAGCGCAGGAGTTCGTGACCAGGATGCGTCTGTTTTGTGTTGATCAGATTCAAGCCTCTGAAAGAAAAGAAAAAAAAATTAAAGGTTTTCCTTAAAAACTTGAAACATATTTTTGCGGTGTGTGTGTGTGTGTGTGTGTGTGTGTGTGTGTGTGTGTGTGTTAAAGGGGTACAGAATAGGAAGCATTTTCTTTTTTTCTTACTTTATTTTTTTTACTCTAGACTTTCTGCTTAAAGATACAGGTGTCGACTTTCCCCAAAGTTCCCGACATCTGAGTAAAGGCCATTGATTACTTTCAGGTCTCTTTTGTGCAGCCGCTTTCTGTAATATTCGTTGTAATCAAAAATATATTAAAAGAATTTTTAAGACAAGTAAAGAAAAATACGTTAAATATTAAAGCTGAAAGCAGAAATAGTGCAAACTATATTAAACACCATTAAAAAATACTTCTTTGCTCTTTTTTTTTTTTTTTTTTTCATTTTAGCGGGAATCTCCAAAGAAAACCGATATTTCTGAACAAAGCCTTCAGCAGAAAAATGGGGTAAAAACGATTACATAAGTTTTGCGAGAAAAAAATTTAACAAATATGGCTTGCGTTTTCATTTTTCCTTCTGTTTCTTTAGCCTTTTATTTATTTATTTATTTTTACTGCGAAAAACACCGAAATGGTATGGTGTAATTGTTACATTTGGTGGGAAAAACAAGGAATTCTCCATGTGGAGATTTGTTTTAACTCTAATTATTCGACCGCCTCATTGTGTGAGTGATGAAGGTTTGGCCCTCCCTTGGGGATACATACCTGGAGTCACCTTTGAACGCACACATTTTACTCAGTTCGCTTTTTTTTCCCTCTATATTTTTTAATCTCTTTCTTTCTTTCTTTCTTTTTTCAATGTGGTTTCTCGGTTTTAAAATTCAAGCAAAAATATGCATAGTGTGAACACTACGTAGCGACCGTTTCAGAAGATGTTTACTTATTAGTAATTATCGCATTAGGGAGAGAAATAATCAAAGTTCTGTTTCTTTTACTTTCTGATTTAAGTTCTTCTTCTTCTTCTTCTTCTTCTTCTTCTTCTTCTTCTTCTTCTTCTTCTTCTTCTTCTTTGCTGAACAGAACAGAGAATAAAAACAAAAAACAAAATCATCTGAAATTGTGGCATATGTCTCTATTATTTACACTATTTATATTCGGGCTATTGTCCTCATCTTTGTTGTTTAATCAGAATGTTTAGGCAGTTGTGCCCTCCAGCTTTCCTCATGTATATATCGATCTAAGTAACCCAGAGGGAATTCTGAACTGAACACTTTATTTAATGTACAGAGGGAGATTTTTCTTATTTCACTGCTCATGTCTACAGATATTGCCTAGTTCTTATTTTTATTTAATACTACTGAGTTATTGTTCACCCATTTCCAATAAGTGTAAGTACACACTGCCCAACGCAGATATTGAACTCACAATCACTATATCATCAAATTTCTAAAACCAACGCTTTCATGAACTGGAACATTGTCTTGCAGGCTTTTATCCGCTAGGCCATTTTCTCCTCATGACAGAAATTCAAACATAAATTATATTACTATTATGCGGCAATGCTAGAGTTTTGAGTTATTGCACACTTTATAAGGACCCGCAAGGAGAGGCGCTGAAATCAGGATCGGCGTGTCGAGTTCGAATTCCTGCTGAGGCTGTTAGGTTCATTTTGTCCTTGGGAAGGATAGGAGTTGATAGTAACGCAAACAAAACTCTCTAGTTTTATTTAATAACCAGTATAGGAGAAGGAAATTCAAAATCACACATAACCCCGTAAATTGTACTTCTTACCTCTTATTCTTATCACTCATGCAATCACCGTCACTAAATCTCTACCTTGAAGGTGCTTAGGCCTTGTATAGAGTGGACATTAATAAAAAAAATTATCTTAAGCATAGGGTTAACAACTCCATGTCATATAAACATACTTGCTACGGAAATAGCAATACCAACGCCTAGCAACGTGAGACAGTGATCATATACATATCAGGGAAATATACAAGGTCAACAACAACTTATATTGTAAATGATCGATATGAGACTTTCTAATAATTTAACCGCAAGCAAGGTAATAAAGCCACTAAGGCACATGAGGTTAGTGAATGTGAAAAAAAATGAAAATATTATTAAAGAGGAAAGACAATAAAAGAAGAAAAATCATGAAGACGGTAGATAACGATTGACATTGCATTTAAATTTTTGAAGGTCAAAGTTGGCTGCAAAGCAAGAAGCTGATCAAGAGTTACACGGGCGAGAGGTGTGAGAAAAGAAACTGTTAGCAAAGAACTTACGATTAAATCTAATTGAAGTGTAAAATGAGACCTTGTTGCTAATCCAGTAGTGAGCTTAAATCAATAAATTCTAGGTTCCTTAAAGCAAAGTTCATCAGGACAATTACCATGAAAGTACTCATAAAAAGGCCACAGGAAAGTTACATTACATGTTGTAGAAAAGTGATAGAAGCGGTTCAGAACTAATAATATTGCAGAGATATACAAACAAAAATATTTAAGATGAAATATGCGAAAACCTGTTGAATGCTTACATTTTTATTTTCTTGTTATTGTTTTACTCTCTATGAGCATTTTTGACATAAATGAAAAATCTGAGGAAATATGGTTACCATGAGAAATTTGCTATTTAACGCTGTGGTTAATTAGAAAAATGTTTAGTTAATAAGATTTTAAAATAAATATCTGTAAAAAATCAATGAGATTTGTACCTCGTAAATATGTTAAAATAAAATGTAAATATGGTAATTTGATATAAGAAAAGAAAAAACATAAAAGAAAATTATGGCGAGAAAAATAAATTACGTATATCCAAAGAAAATATGAATATATTAATTAAAAATATAATTTATGATATATAGTGCTAAGGTATCAAATAATTATAGAATTTAATCAAATTTTTTCATTAAGATTTTATTACGATTTTAAAACTAATATAATTTCTTTAATATTATTTTCTCTGAGTATTATATGAGATAGCAAAGGTGATATGTAATAAAAACCTACTCTGATTAATCGAATTCAATCTTGATATCTTAGCTGATTCAATCATTATCTCGGTGATTTAGGATGAATAAATTTAACCATTTTAACGTTTTTAAAATAGAAGGGATGGTTTTCATTTTCTGTATTATTAAACTAAGAATTTAATGTAGCTCTCATTTTTATAGCATTTTCATAAATGTTCACGAATATTTTCTGAAAACTAAGTCGTGTTTTATCAAGATAAATTTGATCACGAGCTTGAAGGTATTTGATCACGAGTACATGGGAATATACCAGCATTTTAATTACGAGGGTCAGCTGAAAAGTTCATAGGTTGACCAAGATATAAATATAAGTAGTAACACTAGATGGAAGTCTAAAAGACATGCAAGTGTACCAGAATACAACAGTTGGTCGGTTATATTCAGGTAACTTGTAGAAAAATTTATCTTGGAAATGGACAAAATTGGCATTGTAGCTGCATAAAAAGTAGCTGCATAAAAAGGTTTAACCCCTAAAGACATTCGTATTAACATGCGTAAGGGGATGACGCTATAGATTTAACAACACTGCAAAAGAGGGCAGCTGAATGTAAGAAGGGAAGAAAATCCTAAATATGATCCAATTTCTGAACGTCCTGCAACTACCACCGCCGAGGAAAACATTTGTTTGTGTTCATCAAATGGTGATGGATGACAGGCGATTGAAAATAAGTCAAATAGCCAATGTTGTTAACATATCCTGATTGTATATTTTGTTGTATCTTCTGTTGATGACTTTTTTATTAAAATAATTGATGTAATAATGACGTCATATCTTCTTTTGATGACTTTTTTTATTAACAGGATGAAAGCTTCTTCATCAATGCGATACGGGCACTGCAACACCGATGGTAGAAGTGTGCAGACCGCAAGGGGGGATATGTTAAAAAGTTAACCTCATTTTATTAAATTGCGTGCGAGTCAACCTCTTAAATCTCGTAGTCCGATGAAATCAATATAATGATGTATGAGTCGTTTGAAATTTCAGAAGATACTGAGAGATGCTCTTTGAAGATGAGGTCTTTTTGAAGAATTAAAATCTTGAAAGTGATAATGTTTGTCATATATTTATTTTAAGAATATGATTGCATAATGGTTCACTGTGCTGTAAGGGTAGTGTAGCGGCAATTGGTGTGGCGAATCCAAATTCCAGCAGAAACCTTTTCTCTTTCACCCATATACCCTTAGAAGGATGTACGTTCACTTCTTCTCCCTCCAGCTAGGGAGTAAACACTAGTACAGGCTGAACACTCCATTTTTAATTGGCAAATAATCTCAGAGGAGAACAATTCTGAATTCAAAATCCTTTGAGTGCGGACCAAGCAACTCCATCTCGTAAATCTTATTTGTTATATAAACCACGGTAGCAATGCCTAGCATGGTGGGCCTGCCCACTCCCTACTTCACAAAGGAGTCAACATGACTGACATACATGTAACGGTCAGGGTGGAAATTAAATAAACTTGTTAGGGATCGTAATCAACTGGAATGTTAAAAACATTAGAGACTATAAGGCACTGTATGACTTCACACTACCCCCCCCACTTGTAGAAGTTGACTCAGACGTGGGGGCACAAGTGTGACATAAGTAAAGAAGTAGTAGAGTTGTGACAATACAGCGATAGCTACTAACGAAGCCCAATCAGAATTTAACATCGTTTGACGGGAAATCAGAACTTCCAGTTGAATTCGTTTCAGTCACTTATGCGCAAATACCCTTGGAAAGGTATTAATCCATCTCTTCTCCCTCCAGCTATGGCTAAGTAGCAGGCAAGATTGGGTTCTGTAGCCTAGTTTGGTAAACAATCTACCGCAGAAAGTAATGGCATTCTACTGTGGGAAAATCTTTTTCCCAGTCAGTCATGTCTTTTTTCGAAACATGATAGCCTAAGTGTGTATCACTTAATTGACTGACTGAACTGTGAAATGATCAGAGACCAAAAAAAAAAAAAAAAAAGACTGGCGAATCGCAGAAATGGCAAACTCTCTAAGTATTTCCCGGGCGACAGCAGTGGTTATACCAGGAACCTGTGAATTCTGTTTTAGATATCAACAGCATGGGAAAATTGTAATTGGAAAAATTGGGAAGTCGGGATCGACAGCAACTAACAAGGATAGTATCACCAAATTTAGGTGGAATATTGCATCCCAGCATAACCCAGTACAGTGCTGCTGTTTTTCAAACCCCTAACTGAACGGTGTGCGCCGAACTTCAGTTGAAGTTTTTGTTGTAGACAGAACAAGGATAAACCTTCTTTAATCAAGTGTTCTAAGAAATAAAACTCAAGATAAACTTTTTCCAAATAATACAAGATGCAGAATAGTAAGTACTAAATACTTCAAATACCTCAAAGGAAATAAAAATAATTAAAATTGAATATAGAATAGGATTTGCTTTGGAAAGTGTCGCCCAAGGCAACAATCTGCCTGAAGACCAAAACAATAATCAAAAAACTTGAGTGATATTTTTAAAAGGTCTCGTCAGATCGAGACTTTCATGTGGATGTCATGCATGGCTCCAGACTCGTTCAGAAATATGTCAGCTGTATACGACCACTTTCTCAGATCTATGATTAAAAGTGGTTTCAAGTGATTGAATTAAGCAAGTCTTACCGTGAACTATCTTTCTTCGAACCTAATGAACTGGGGCTACCGAACCACACACAAAAGACAGTACCAGATGACTGAAGCCACGTCACTTGAGGACTTTCAACAACAGCAACAACTAAAATGACTCAACAACGAAAGTGACACAAGTGATTCAAAGAAAAAATAATGACATAATCAAGCTGTTAACGTCCCACACTACTTCAGACAAAAAGTTAGAAAGGAAGTCATCATCAGGACTAAAATGTGTGGGTAACAGTTACTAGATTTGAGAAAACTATTTTCCTTGCTTTTTTATTTTTATTTTTTATTTTTTATTAGAGAGATTTCATAAATTTGAATCAAAGTAGCACTGGCTGCTTGGTGAATAAATTCTGAATGTTCCCTTATCAGAAAACATTAATATCACTGTTACTATTAAAATAGACCCCATGGTCTCACCAAAGTATATCACCATTTCAGTGTAAAAGTAGAAGACTGGTGCTGAATCACCTGGTCAAATGTCCTGATTTCATTTCTTCTCTGCAGATGGTTGAGTTCGTGTGTGAAAAAAATCGCATGAGTTTATGGGCCCAGGTAGTTGTTTAAACTAGTGGTGGGACTCTAATGATGTGGGAAGTATTCTATTGAAGTTCATTAGGATCATTAATGTTCTTTCTTGACATATCTGCACCCACAGTCAGAGCTTGTTGCAGATCATCTGCATTTACCTATTTTTTCCGAATTTACGGCTTTTCATACTAAATCTTTACCCAATACAAGACTAGGAAGCCATTCAAGGCAATATTTTACTGTTAACATTGTAATGATGAATGACTTATGCGATAGGAATTAATAAAATGTAGTAGGAAGATAGGTTTATGAGGATAGATAGCGACTGATCATTGACTTGAAGTGGTCGAAATTGAAGTGTTCAAGGAAAAAACCCACGATTGTCTGTTCCAGAAAGTGGCAGTTCTTAGGAAACATCTGTCTGATAGGAATTTGCTTCTTACATTTGAAACACGAAGGAAATGACGCTGATTCAAGTATGTGGAAGTAGCATCAAGTGCCCAGAGTTGGAAAGGATCTGAATTAGAGGAACTAAAGAATGATGACCATCTCAACATTTGCTGAAATAGCAGTAAGATGGGAGCGTTGCGTCTGTGGGAATGAGGTTATGTGGGTGGAGAATAAATATATCCCCTCCTCACTAACACGACAAGAAGGCGAGAACGATTTTGAATTCTATCAAGGCTGGAAAGTGTCGAGTGGGCAGACTCAACACAGATACGGAAGCAATACTTCAGTTTTAGCTTACTCTGATTATTCTAAAAAAATGAATCAGACGCTACCTGGAACAGTATAATGAATTTCATTGAGTCTGAGGTTAAATTGAGACCCAAAGCCTGAAGCGTCATTAAAAATGCAACTATTCATCGTGTCTAAAAAAAAATTTAAAGTCTGAACGGTGACGATGAACGTATACTAGATTTCTAAAGTATTGAGAGTTTCAAGTCAGTTCCCCACCTCACCATTGAGCTGTTGGAACTCGATCAGTGAAAAGATCACCTTCAAGACACCAATCATCTTGATTTATGTAAGTGCATCTATAGACAACGGTATCATATGTATAAATATGTTTACTGATGAGGTGATGGTTTTCTCAAGCAAAATAACCAACTCCCCATCATGAACAGGCGACACGAAACTGATTCCGGTTAATTTCAGAACACTCTACTGCCGTCAACCCACACTCACCAGATTTAAATCCCATTAAACATGTACAGGTCATGTTGCAAGCCTTACTAAATTTCCTAAAGACAGACGTAACAAAAACAAGTCATTATTTTTTACCTTATTTACATCTGAAGTAATGTCCGTGTCTTTGTTGTTTTCGCAATAATTCGACCATTGTGCCCCCACATCTGGCCTTCTTCAGCTGTCTGTTAATACAGGTTTCGAACTGAACTTTTATTCAATCTACTGGGTAGATTGTTCGAATTTTGCTGTCCGTCTTATTCATTTATTTATTCTAGTACTGTACAGTTATTGCCCGTCCCGTTTCCAATTAGTTCAAGTCAGTACTACTCGACCCAGGGATTGAACTCACAATTACTATGCCATCAAATTCACGAATCCATACTTTAATTCATTAGGCTACTGTATCATAAATTTAGTCATAAGCACAACTTAATTATGGATACCTTGATTGTTGCACTTTCTCAAAGACACCTTACAGAATCAATAGCACGTTATGTAGATGCCGTTATTATGGTGACGATAGGAGCAAATTATTAATGCTGGGGGTGAGGAATGAGAAGAGCTGGATTCATTTCGGAGAAATGCAACTGGAGAACTAGTGCTCTACCCAGATTCTGGTACTGAGGTTATTTTTAGCCCGGGGATGTTTGACTCCTTTGGCTAGGCTGGATCTGACAAAAGATAAACTCTTGCCATTATATAGCTGTCCTCGTCATAAGAGCACACCGGCCTCTTCGTCACATCAAAGTACTTAGTCATCTAATTACATATAATAGAATCAGCACATTTTAGGTAGGTTTTATATTGCATATTTTAATTTTTCATTATATGTTCATGACTAGATGAATTTATTGGCATTACAGAAGAAAGTATTACGCAGAATAATTGTTTGATTCATGCCGTTGCAGTTGATTTTACCGCTGATTGTCCGTTATCGATCCCTTCCATAGCAAGCAAATGTATCGATGCAACTGAAGAACTTTTAATCATTCCAGATTGTTGTTTGCTTTTTCCGTCGTTTGGGTTCGCTCTTCATCGTGACTAAGGTTTTGTCTCGCTCTTACACAGTGATCTGTAAGTTAGTACTGGCAACAGATAAACTCATGCCAATATAACTCACTTCGATATGGAAATACAAAAGTTATGATACCACGTCTAGGTACTTCATGATTATTTTTTTTCAGAAAAAAATACGTTTTAATTATTAACTTTGATAAATAATTAAAGAGACCGGACGTTCTAAGAAATTTCCTGAAAAGTGCGAAGACATTTTAGAAAATCTCTTCTAAAATTACAATCAGGCGTAAAAATAAGTTGACATAAAAATTCGTAAGGTCATCTGTTCATTATTTTTTTTTTTTGGGGGGGGGGTAATTTCAAACGTTTCTTATATTGCTAGAACGAAAGAAAACAAACCAAAGCTATAACAATAAACTGAGCAAAACCTGATAAAAGTACAAAGCGTTTTCGATTTAATTATTGCTTTTCGGTTAGTACTTGTTTACTGTTAAGTACTTGATGGACGGTTGGACGCACAACACGGGGGGAATCGATCCCCAAAACGATAAAACAGTTATTGTTTTTATCCGCATTCTCGACCATGTGGCCATCTAAAGTTACTAAAGTGGCTGTTATATCAGTTCGTATAAAAAAATGACTATATATTTGTTGTTGGCGGTCTATACTTATTTTTGGTATTTTTGATTGTTTTTCTTTTCTTTTCTTTTCTTTTTATTTTTATAAAATTAGTGGCGATTGCACGTGCAAAACAGCATGAAATTGACTGAAATACGCACATTGACAAAAGAAAGAAAGAAAGGAAAGTCATTGAATAAAAAAAGAAGAAAAAGAGAACGAAGAAAGTGTCTGCCATGCAAAATAAGTAAAAATCGAAAAGGGTCGAGAACTGAAGTACAAATAAGTTATCAGCTCAAGTAGCCAGCAGCTTAGGCGGCAAACACTCGGAGAAATGTGAAGGTGGGCGTGTTCTGAGAGAAGATAAGAAGAGAAAGCAGTAAAGTAAGAGAAGAGGAAGTTAAAAGTGAAAAAGAAACGGATAGCAGTGACAAGAAGTGATGCAACCAAGAAAGAGGAGGAAAAATAGCAAATCGAAAAGATAAACAAGAAGAAAAAGAAAGGAATTGAGACAAAAGACAATAAGAAAGAAAGATGTGAAGAAAAGAGACGAGAAAAAGAAACAGTGTGTGGAAGAAAGTGAAAAAGAACAAAGAAAGAATCAATGTGGTGAAAAAAGAAAGAAAGAACAAACTAAAACAAAGTGAGGAAGAAAGAGAAAACGAACGCAGTAAAGAAAAAGGAACAAACAAGCAAAGTTGAGAAGAGAAGACAGAAGCAGGTAAGAAAGAAAGTAAGAAAGAAACAAGTAAGAAAGAGAAAAAGAAAAAGAAACAAAATATGGAAGGTCGAAAAAAACAAACAAAAGAAAGAAAGAAAGAAAGAAAGAAAGAAAGAAAGAAAGAAAGTGGATAAGAAAGAAGAGATGAGAAAAGAAAGAAAAAAAAAACAAGAACAAAAAAAGGTGAATTCGGGGTGGAGACGGAAATAACAACGACTCTAAAACCAAAAACAAATGACTCCCCAAAACGCCCTAAAATTACCGCTCCATATGATTAAACGCCGTGTATTTTAGTGTCATGCTGTGGTTTGGCGCGGCCTCCCACAACGGCTTCAACTGGCCGAAATCTACAAAAAATTAGATTAAAAAAAATACTGAGAAAAAGAAAAAGGTGAAACCATACTACCAAGTGGTGAGCTTGAAACGCATAGAGGGATTGAGGAGCAGCAGTGGGAGATTGCACACAACAATAGCGCCAGTGAAATTATCAATGTCGTACCCTTGCGGCCAGAAGAACGGAATCGTATGGATCAAGAGGCCCGCCACCCGCAAACTTCCAATGTGACACTTATCCTCAAAGGTTTCTTGGTTTTATTAACCACTTTCACCTTCCTTATTTTATTTTGGGGTTTTTGAGATTTCGGAGACGGGTACATTTGCCAGAGGTATGTGGAATGGACGGTGAAGCAAATAGAAAACAAAATTTAATTGACAAAGCAAAGGAAAAAATATGTAAGAATAATTCATCTGTTTGCTGCAAACTTTGCACACAGTTCAAGAGTATGAAGCAAAAGAGATACTTTAGAGCAAACAGATGGTCACTTCTGATGTACAATAAAACGCATAATATAAGTGCTTACAACTATTTGGAGAACTGTAATTATAATGTTAAAACATTCATATCTATCTATCTATCTATCTATCTATCTATCTATCTATCTATCTATCTATCTATCTATTAAACTCAATCTCTTCATATCTATCTATCTATCTATCTATCTATCTATCTATCTATCTATCTATCTATTAAACTCAATCTCTTCATATCTATCTATCTATCTATCTATCTATCTATCTATCTATCTATGTTGATTTCTCTCTGTCTTTACATATCTATATAACGACTTCACTTTTTTCATGTCTGTCTCATAATTTTTTATGATTCAATGTTAGATTGTGCAAATATTTCTATGACTTTCATTGACTGATTAATTCGTTTTTACGGCTCATCACTCCTTTGCGGGTTATTTAAAAATATATTTAGAAAATATTTTTGATTGTGATCTCGATAGTTTCTATGCATTTATATTACAGAGAATGTAAATAAATCTAAAAGACATGCCTGTGTAGCTAATCTGTATTTGATTGACTGAGTGATTCGTTTTTACCGCTTATCAACACTTTGCAGGTTATTTAAAGCTAAAAATATTTTTGATTCCGATCACAGTAGTTTTTATATATTATATTCCAGATAATGTAAATAAATCTATAGGACATGCTTGTGTAGCTAGTCAGTATTTGATTCGTTTTCTACGGATTATCAACCCTTTGTAGGTTATTTAAACCCTTAAAATATTTTTTCGATTGTAAGAATTGTTTAAAAAATAATAATGATTTGGGATACTAATTAACTTATAGCAGGGGTAGGGAGAAGAGGTGGATTCATACCTTTTCCAAGTGTATTTGAGCGGAAGTGAATATAATGAACACAACTGAATTTGAAATTCTGGTGTCCGATTAACAAGACCGAACCACTATCCATTAAACCATCCGCACATCCAAGGTTATATCACATGATATTCTCAAGCGGCCACCCATCTAGCTTCTGATGAGGCTGGATGGTGTTTAACTTCAGATATTGTACGGAAACCGATATTTCAACGTAATAAAGCTGCAATTTTGTAATTTTGTTATTACAATAGTTTATAAAGCATTATATCATTACACAAAATTTTTCATGTTTCAGAACAATACTGTTCTTCTTCAGATGATATGTTAAAATAAATAGTGAAAATAATTTATTTTGAAAATATAAGATGAATTCATGGTTATTTAGAAAAATTAGGGAGTGGTAGTTGGAGAAAATACTTTTAGGTGTGTCAATAGTGTTCAATAAAAAATAAGAATTAGGTAACTTTGGAGAATTAGGTAACTATGGAGGTTAAATATCTAGGTCGCGAAAGGAAACAGGATGGCCTAGTGTCTAGACATGTCACTTTTTAATTTTGTCTGGATAAGATGCAAAGTGGAACCATAGATTATTTAAATGGGTAAACAATATGTTCTAACAGTAGTATGTTGTTTTATTAAATTAGATTTTTTACTACCTCATGAGTAAAAGGGCTTAGGTTAGAATTAGGATAAAATAATTAAGGTATACTTCTTTATATTGTAGTAAGAAAAACAATTATGTATTGTGTGGGTCATTTATTTTAGTAAGATAATTTTTAATTTTTTAGTTATGTTGGAGTATAAGTTATAAATGAAACATTGTAAATAATAAAATTTTAAAGAAAATGATTTTGTCTGAGTAAGACACATAGTGATGTGCGTTGTGGTGCAGTAAATATTGGCTCGGAACGAGAAATCGGGGAGCCGAGTTCAAATTCCAGTTGAATTCCTTGCATTCACTTTCGCGCAAACACCTTTGAGAAAGGTATTAATCTCTCTCTCTCTCTCTCTCTCTCTCTCTCTCTCTCTCTCTCTCTCTCTCTCTTCCTTCAAGTTATGGGTTAAAAAACAGAACAAATTGGGTTCTATAGACTTGGCTGGCAACCAGTCTACCGCAGAATGTAATGGTAACCTACTGCTGGATAATCTTCTGCCCAGTCAGTCATGTCTCGAAAGAGACATGATCGCCCAAGCGTATATCACATATGGCACTTAACTGACTGAAGATACACAGTGGGACTTTATTAAATAAGTAAATAATAATTTTTAACAGCAGGGTGTTTTTTACTTTTTTATAAAAAAATACTACCTTATGAATAAAGGGGCTGGAATGCTTAGGTTAGAATTAGGAATAAATGATTATGGTATGCTAAGGTAGATTTTAGTTAAAGAAAACTAATTAAGTATTGTGCAGGTCATTTATTTTAGTAAAATAATTTTTATTTTTATTGGAGAATAAGTTATAAATGAAACATTGTAATTTCCAAAAATTCAAAGAGAATTATTTTGTTTAGGTAAGATACATTGTGGTACCATACATTTTTTATATGGGTAGATAATAATTTTTAATAGCAGGTTGGATTTCAGGTTTGATATATTTTTTTTTTCAATTAAATTTATTTTTGGTGAAATAATTTTTAATTTTTAGGTTATATTAGAGCATAAACTTTAAATGAAACCATACAATTAATTAAATTCTAAAGAATATTTTTAAGTAGATTTCTTACTACTTTATCATTAAAGAGGCTGGAATGTTTAGGTTAGAAATAAGATTGATAATTATGGTATACTAAGGTATATTGTAGTTAAGAAAAAGAAACAAGTATTTTGTCGGTCATTTATTTTAATGAAATAAATTTTAATTTTAAGGTTATATTGGAGCATAAGTTATAAATGAAACATAATTAATTAAATTTTAATGAAAATATTTTCGATGTTTACATAAAACATAGACAGATAAACAGATATTATAAGGAAGTGAAAGAATGGGTAGATTAAAACCAACTGTTCATGCACTTACTTTTATAAAGAGTGCTTGATACAAAATAAAGCGAGATATTGTAATTCTGTGATTACAATGGTTTATAAAAGCATTATATCACTACACAAAAATTTTCATGTTTCAGAACAATACTGTTCTTCTTCAGCTGATATTTTAAAATAAATGGTGAAAATGACCTGTAGAGAAAATATAAGATGAATTCATAGTTATTTAGAAAATAAAATGGTAGTAGTTTGAAAATATGCTTGTAGGTATGCCAGTATTGTTCATTTATCTATTTATCTATATAAGCATATATGTTCATACGGATTTGTTCATATCTAACTATCTATCGCTCATTATCCAGAAATTAATCCTATCACACACACACACACACACACACACACACACACACACACACACACACACACACACACACAGATAGATAGATAGATAGATTATCTATTTAGATAATATGAGATGAATTCGTGGTTATTTAGAAAATGAAGGGGTGGTAGTTGAAGAATATGCTTGTATGTATTTCAATATTGTTCATATTCTTCAACTAACTCTCCTTCATTTTCTAAATAACCATGAGTTCATCTTATGCTTTCTAAATAAATCATTTTCACCGTATATTTTAAAATATCACCTGAAGAACAACAGTATTGTTCTGAAACAAGAAAATTTTTGTATAAATGCTTTTATAAACCATTGTAATAACAAAATTGCAATATATATTTATTACTTCAAACGTCGTTATGGTAGGTATTCAGTCAAGTTTCATACGTGATACACACTTAGGTGATCATGTCTCTAAAGCGACATGACTGACTGGGCAGAATAGTATCCCGCACTAGGTTGCCATTACTTTCTGCTGTAGACTGGTTGCTAGCCAAGGCTATAGAACCCAATCTGTCCTGCCATTAATACATTTTTCAAGGGTATTTGCTCATAAGTAAATGCAATGAATTCAGATGGAACTCGAACTCGGCTTCCCGATTTCTTGTTCCGAGCCGATATCCACTGCACCACATCGCTCATCTTCTATGATAATTTTTAAAGAAATAAAAATGTTGGATTAAAAATAAATCCATTAATTCTTGAAAAAAAATTTTGTTTTTTGTTTTTTTACTTTTAGTGTACGAAACTGAGCAGATATAGATCCTCGAGAAAAATAACCCGAGTGAGGGGCATGCGCTTATCTTAATTAGAATAAAAATAGTCTCGTTTACAATGAAGTCTTTTGTGGCCGAGAGACAAAACGTGCCTGATCAAACGGTAGTTTTCACCACCACTCCTACACAGGGCTCAGGTTTGAATCCTACCTGAGCACATGTTTTCTTTATATAAATTTCCAGAGGCCGATCGACACTGATAAATAAAAATATATTTAAAAAAAATAACGGCGTTTGAAATAATAAAAATTTCGGATTGGAAATAAATTCCTGAACTCTTTATATAGAAAGATAGATATCGGTCCATCATACTTACTTATCTTTCTATCTACATGTTCGAGCCAGCGTTTTTTTTATAGTTTGAAAGTGAGTTTGCAGTGGAATTACGGTACTAGTAGCCGAATTAAAATTGTTAGGTTGAATGTTATATCCTAAATTTCAAGGTTCCAGATATCATATATGCTTGCATATATTTTACTCCTTTTTTTTTTTGCCAAGAATATTAGCTTGCTTGTAAAATACGCAATAATCAGATTTTATACCTAACGATGAGCTTTTGTTGTCAAAAATTGTACTTTTTGTCAAGTTTTTAAATCACTGCAACTATTGTTTCACAACAATATATGTATATGCATTAAGAAATTAAGCCTATCACACACACACACACACACACACAGATAGATAGATAGATAGATAGATAGATAGATAGATAGATAGATATGAAAATTCATGTAAACAGGTATAAAGCGATTCATATAGATTGAACGAAAGATAGATATGAACACACCCATATGAACACATGCATACATAGACAGACAGATAGATAGAGAGAGAGAGAGAGGGGGGGGTGAGAGAAATATGAACAAATTCATCTAAACAACCACACATATAGATAGATAGATAGATAGATAGATAGATAGATAGATAGATAGATAGATATGAACAAATTCATCTAAACATATATAAATTGATAAGTAGATAGATGTGAACAAATCCATATGAGATTCAGATAGATAGATATGAATCAGTTCATATAAACATATATCTGTCTATCATGAATTCACTCCTACGAGTGCACAGGATCGCCTCATCAGTAATTTAGATAAAAAAAATTCTGGAAATATCAATGTATAGATTTACCTTTTGGTTCGCTTGTTATAAAGTAGTTTGCTTAAGTTGAAGAATATATTACAAACTGGGTTTGATGTTAAAAGAAATATTTAACGTTTAGTAAGAATATGAAAATAACAACACGCGCAGTCTTAGCTTCGGTTTGTAATTTTCCCTGCTCCCTCTCTTTATTTGGTTTAAGTGTCGTTTATATAGCAAACATGCATCACGTGATTGGCTCAAATGGCGCAAATTGTATTTTCGTTAGTGTCACAAACTGGGTCGGTACAAATTGGACGTAGTTGAAAACATGTAATTTATATTGTGTGTGTGTTTTTTTAGCCAATCAGAATGCGTTGTTGCATGATTTAGTTTGGAGCCTGTATTAAATGGGGTTTTCCTAACGATACAGGATTTTGACCCTATAGTAGATTTTGTAAATATTTACCTGATTCAGGAATAAATAAAATATTGATCGTTTATATTTAAAATTATAAGTATTTACTTGCTTCTAGAAATAGTTAAATCTTGGTTGTACATATGTATGATGACTCTGTAAGTATTTGCTTGGTTTCGGAATAAGTAAATATTAGTCGTTTATATTTATATTTATATCTATAACCATTTATTTGGTAGGTGGCTTTTCTGTTGAGATAACTCTCTGTGATAGATGCAGACGGTGTATTCTTGAACTCGCCAACAAGACTGTTTAGAAGTCCCATTGTGTATCTTACTTTACACTAACATAATCCCAAGTTTTTCAACGTCTGAAAAATCACGGATTTTATAAGGTTTAGATTAATCGTTAAAAGTCAACAGTTCTCAACTCGGTTTCTATGTGGATGACACTACTATTATACTTACGTCTTAATTTAAGTCTGATGGGTTCGATAAGGTCAAAATGACTTGTAATCTGTTGTTGAATGGCTTGTTAATTTCAATGTCTTCGAAACGAAACTGCTCTTTAACTCGTCTTATGAAACTCTTTTGGCTGATGCTAGCCTCCAAGAAAATGGCTTCTCGGACTAAAGTTTTCCGCTAACATGAAGTGGAAAGATTATATTGAATCAAGTGCTAGATCTGCTGCTCGAAAAGTTGGTTCACTATGTTGTACTAGACAATTTTATTCGCCAGAATCTACCTTACATAATTTTAAAAGCTAATTATTCACCCATGCTTTGAATATCGCTACCTCATCTGGCTTAGTGCTACTACTATATATTTCGAGATCCTTGATAAAATACAAAGAAGAATCTGCAATGTCATTGGTTCTGACCACGCATCTCGGCTTCATTTAATTTCTCAACTCCGTGTGACATTTCTACAAATAATTTCATGATAATTGTTCTGAGGAACTAACCTTTATGGTACCTAGATTTTATAAGTTTAAACACACTACTAGATTTGCAGCATGGTCTCATCAATTTACAGTTGAAATAGTTGTAAATGTAACCGTAAGTTTTATGCTAACAGTTTCTTCTCTCGCACTTCTCGCTTGTGGAATTGTCTTTCAACTTTTTGCTTTCTAGTCAACTTTGATCTTTAAAATGTAAATGCAATGTCAATTGTTATTTTCTATCGTCTTAATTTTTTTCTTGTTTTCTCTCATTAATACAGTTTTTTTATCATATTCTCTGACACTCAGAAAGCCCCTGCGTCTTAGTTGCTTTAGTGTTTTGCTTGAGGTAAAATGATTAAAAAAATTATTTCTATATGACGGCAAGGGGCATAACTATCGCTTGCTTATAATCACAGTTTTTCAGATCGAATTTTAGATGAAATTAAAATATCTCTTTGGTTATCTTCTTATTACCATC
The DNA here is from genome assembly GCA_037127315.1 of Ascarosepion bandense. Classification (NCBI taxonomy): domain Eukaryota; kingdom Metazoa; phylum Mollusca; class Cephalopoda; order Sepiida; family Sepiidae; genus Ascarosepion; species Ascarosepion bandense. The sequence goes on from JBBBDQ010029098.1 coordinate 277,132, forward strand.
TTTTTTACATCTATCTATCTATCTATCTATCTATCTATCTATCTATCTATCTATCTATCTATCTATCTGTTTATTACATGGCCTAATAGAAAAAATCACTTTCCAACCAAGAAACCTAGAGTACGAATCTCACCGTGATCATTTGTCAGAGAGGGTAAATTTTGATATAATCGGTTTGGGGAGGCGAACCCAGCTTTGGAAAGTGCCTGAGAACCTTACTACGAGTTGATCCAAGTGAATAAAATTGTGAATAAAATTGTCTAAACGATACTGTTATATGATCTTGCTTGCACGAAGTTACAAGTCATCGTGACCGAGGATTTGAACGTATTGTCTTTGTTCAAACTGATGACTGTACCAGATTATGCACTCTCTCTAAGAAATTGTAACGTCTTATGAAAAAACACAATTCTGACTGAGAGGGTGTCTGCAAAAAGAAATGGCTTGGCACCTAAGCAGACATGTTTTGAAACGACTGTGATAGTCTAGTAGGTTTTATTAAATAATACAGGCAAATTAAATCATTGCACCGATCACTTACAAAATGATATTACGTAATAAGAATTCATAACACATTTATGGAAAAGGTTTGCAAGTCATTTGATGGGTTAAAAAGACATGCAATCAAACAGAAAAATTAATCTAATGACAGCAAAATGTATGTGTCTAGTGCCTGCCAAATTTGTACCATAGGTTTTGATAATTTGCCCGGTTTTATATGTTATTTCACCCCAGGAAAGGCGATAATGCCACTATAGTGCAAGGGGCTACAGAGAGTGAACAAGAATGAAAAAGACTTTAGAAGGAACCAAAAACCCAATCCTAAACAGAAATCAAGAGATAAACACTACTCTTGTTCAAAAGACCTGGAAGGAGTGTGAACCAGACGATAGGTAAACCTATCTACTTTTATTGAAAAAGTATAAATAAAAAGTTAATAAACTTTCATAGTTTAGACAGAGACATTACAAGTATCATTCAACCACTGCCGTGGTTGAATATATTCTTAAGTCCGACATTGAGTGAATCTAGGCAAATTTCAAGCTTCACCACTAATTCACTTTTCAACTAAATTCACAGAATTAGATAGGACAATTCTTTAGCTACATTTAAAAAAAACAATTTTAAATTTTGGTTCAGTAGTAAAAAGGGTACATCAAAATATGTGAAGTTCAAAAAGGGAGACTAACTATATAAGTACATAAGTGAGTGACTAATGCTTCTAATAATAAATCTAATTCTTTATAACTTGTTTCTACTTCATATGTTTGCATGCGGTTTTCAGCATTTACATTCTGATATCTTCTATCATTTTTGTCAGTCAAACTTTGCTTATCATTTATCATTTTAACAGAATTGATTATCAGAATTAATTATAAATAATCGATTTCTGATCGTTTTTTTTTTTAATCAAGTACATATAATTTTTTCTTTTTAATATTTTTGAATGCGAATTTCAGCATTAAATTTGTATTAAATTAATAGCAATGCCTGGAAAAATAATGGATAAAAAAAAATTGCACGTATGAAAAGTAATATTCTTAAGATTATATTAAACCTAGAAAAGAACAGGACAAGTTATTGAACCCGGAAAAGTAAAGAACAAGATCTTCTAGTGAAGTAAAAAATAAAAAAAAATTTACTCGAAATATTGCAGCTAAAAATAAAATTTGAATTATTTTTACCTGCAATATGTTAAGTAAGAAAAATTCTTATTTTTTACTTCACTAGATTATCTTGTCCTGTTCTTTTCCAGGTTTAATATAATCTTAAGAATATTACTTTTTATGCGCACATTTTTTATGTAATATTAAATTAGACAACTGGGGACCAAGTTTTAAAATAGAAACAAGGCATAAACCTCTATTCTTGTTCAAAAGACCGGGTAGAAACGGATGAGGACGAAGCTATCTACTCATATTAAACAGCTATACCTGTTCAAAATACAACTAAGCCTTACAATATCTTGTAATGGTCATAGTCGAGAATGAAGTGGCAGTCATCGTGTTGTGTGATCGTAGCTCGCCTTTATCTGCGCGGTTAATTCTATTAGCCTATCGGGTTTGAATTTTAGTTATGGCTCTTATGTTGACATTTGCACAAATACTCTCGGCTGTATAACCCAATGAGTGCCTACAAGTTAACTTGTCTGTGTGATCTTTACTCAACTATTGCGCTTTGAGCACACCGATGTGGTGTAATGTTTAGCAAACGTGTCTCGCTAAACTAATTACGACTCAGTATTGAGCTCGATCATCACTGGGTGACCCACATTTCAGCCTTGTACCACATCTAAGCTATGCTTATAAAATTATTTTTCCCCACATTAAAAACCAACCTTGTGACACAACTCATCCCAGTGGCGAAGAAGGGTAAATAAATGTCTGTTGCGCTAGCAATAGAAAGGAATATCAACAATTTTAAATTTCCTTCGTAAGAAACTTAAGTACAAGCTAAAATAGGGAGAAAGATTTTCTGGACTACAAAACAAAGATCAAATTACGAAAGAGAGCATAAACTTCATTAGTAATTGGTAAAATAGATGTCTGAAAAATGGTTAACAGTTATTCAGGGCTTTAAAAGTTATCTCTAATAATGAGAAACTATTTAAAGGAAAGACATCTTCGTTTATTTCCTTATATATTCCGCTGTGAAAAATACAAATCAATCTTTTCTGAACTAAAGGTTATCTAAGGATAGACTAAGCTTTTGAGCCTTAGCCAGCAGCCAATTCAGACAGTTCAGCGGGGGGTGCAATTTTTATACAAAACCGCGAAGAAGGCAATGAGAAACCAACCCACTTTCTTTCCAAGGAAATTATTGCAATTCACAAATATTAAAGAAAAGAAGTTGTGGAAAGGCATGAAGTGTCTTGTTTTTTTTTTTTAATTCATGTATGTGAGCGTGTCTGCGTGTGTTCTCTCATATACGTTATCTTCTGTAAACTTCCATTGCTCTTTCGTTTCTCCTCTTCTCTTTCTTTTTTTTTTTTCTGTGATGTTTTCAATGGCTTATGGTTCGTCAGTTACATCTAACTGCATGTTTTTTTATTTTCTTGTTATAGCCGAAAAAATGATAGATGAAAGTGAAGCCTGTTTTTCCGTTCAACGCATGGTCTCATAAAAATTATCATTAAACATTTTTATTTTTATTTTTTTACATATAAGTGTATTTAGATCATTTTCGTATCTTTATGCAAAATCATCCTCTGCGCCTCTTCACTCCTTCATCCTGTATTATTTCTTTCGTTCTTTATTTCTAAAAAAAATTTCTTTTTTTTTCTTTACTTCCTTTATTCATTTCGCTTCTTTGTCTTTTTGCCACTGTTTTTTCTTTTTTCTTTGCAGAGAGATGAAGGGGTATTTATCGACGACTTTTATGTTTCATTTTTTTTTTCATTTATATCTTTTGTATTTTCCTTTCTTATTTTTATTTCTTTTGATCATTCTTCGTTTTGCTTTCTTTCTTTCTTTTTTTTTTCATGCATTTGTTTTTCTTCCATTTAATTTGCAACTACTTTTTTCTTCATCACTTTTCGTATTCCACTTCCTATTTCTTTCTTTCTTTTTTACTTTTTTTTCTTCATCATTTTGTTCGTCTACTATTATTAAATTATTTTTTATTTTACTTTTTATTTGAATTTTAGATCTTATTTCCCTCTTATATTCTCTTTTTGCTTTCCCTACTCCTTTTCTTTTTTCATTCACTCTGTCTTTCTTTTTCTTTCCTTCCTTTTGTTTTACTTTAATAGTCTCTTAATATCTTATTTTTTATTACTTCTTTCTTTCTTCTTATCATATTATTCGTTATTAATGTTCTTTTTTTTAATTTGTTGTTCCTGTATTCTATTTACTTATTTCCGTCTTTCTTTCTTCTTAGTATGCTTGTTTGCTTTTATTTTTTATTTTTTTTTGTATTTCCTCTTCCTTTCCTTCCACTGTATTATTTTCTTATCAATTTCCTACTTTTCCTTCTTATTTATCTTGATCATCGTTTTTTTTTAATTCACCTCTTCATGTCTCTTTCTTTATTTCTTTCTTTCCCGTTTTGTTATTTCTCTCTCATTTTCATCTTTATTTTCCCATCAACCATTCTCGTTCAGCCAACTGACTGTTTCTTTCATTACAGTTTCTTTCTTTTCATTCGTTTTTATTTTGCGGTAGATACTTCTCTCTGTTACAACTTTCTAATTTCCCGCTTTTTTTCCTAATTTTTTCTCTTGATTTCTCTTCCTCTTTTACTTTTTCTTTCCCCGAAACTTCTAAACTTTTCTTTACCATAGCTATTTTCCCGCCTCTTTTTTCTCGTCTCACTCCTCTTTCTCCTCCTTTCTCATTCCTGACATATCCACTCCTCCTTTTACTGATTATTGATTGTTTTGTAGTTCAAAGTCCCCTCCCACTCTTCCCGCTCCACTTCTCCTTTTGCAGTAACTCTTTCTAAGCATGCTTCAATGAACTCCTTTTGTTTTGTCTGGCGCCACCAAGTCTGCTTTAAACTACCAAGAAAGACCAAGAACAGAAGAACTACTAGTTTGCCTTTTTTTAAAACTGTCCGATTACTTTTTCTAAAAAGACAGCTTTTGCGTATAATCCGTTAGTAATAACATTAATTCGACAGCTTTCTGTTTGGTACGACATTCGGGAAGCTATATTTAATAGCGGCTAACAATGAATGTAACGCCCATCAAAATTAAATAATCATTGAATACATAAAAGATGACATCAAGGTATGATTGCATTGCGTATTTTGTTGTTCTATGACAGATAAAGCTAACTTCCGAATTTTGCGACCAGCACCTTACCTTAAACTGGCAAATTTTGCCATAAGTAAAATCCTATATAATTTAAATCATAAGTATACAAAATTTACAAATATCATCAAATACTTTATGCACGGGTATATTTATAAAATCAAGTAACCAGAAGTTTAAGGAATTTAAGCATTAAAAATAGTATAAAACGTTATATCCAACATCTTTGAAGCTTAATGCCTGCCAATGTATGAAATATCTCGCAAAGAATGCTTCTCATAAAAAGTAGCAGCAAAAAGTTTATTGCTATCAGTTAGCACATAATATTCCCAAACATGAAAATCACTAGACTGATAGCAAGAAAGAGAGAGAGCGAGAACTCAAGTAGATAGATAGATAGATAGATAGATAGATAGATAGATAGATAGATAGATAGATAGATACGAACGGATTGAGATAAATAGATATCAATTTATTGGACAACACTATGTCAGAGATTATTAAGCGAGTTAGTGTTCTGAAAATGTAATTGGCTCAGTGTACATTCAGGTTATTACGATCATGCCTCTCCATATATTTCCTTTGGTTATTAGCTGTGAATTACCAAGATTTCTGGAGAAAGTGTGGTTTTCCGTTACCTGCTCACTCAATTTCAATTCAGTAAGCCCTTCTAAGCTAGATACTGGAATTAAATTATCAATGAAAAGTCCTTGACCCATCCAAGTAGGAATTTTTAAAAAAATCTCTTGTTTGTTTGAGTCGACCCGAAGATATTTCAACTTCCCATCGAATAAATCTTACTGGCACTCTTTTTCTTTCTGTCGCTGTCTTTTTTTACTCCCCTCTTTCTTTCTCTCTTTTTCTCGGGTTGTGCTAAACTTCTTCCTTCTTTTCACACGCATACACACACATACATGTAGATGTGTATGCTTCATTCTCATGTGTGTGCATTTTAGTATGCCAGATATATTATATCTACCAAGCTCAGTCAGTTAAATGTCATACGTAATACGCGCTTGTGTGATCATGTCCCGAAAGATACGCTTAAGACAATATTGTGAAGGTATAAAAAAAAGCTGCACAAGCCAGGTTCGCCAAGACCATTCCTGCAGATATTATACACATGTTTGTTTGCTAGTTACGGTCAATTTCAAATTACATATTTCCTGATTGACTTCTCAGAAAGTAAACAATTGACGAAGCACCTGAATTTGATTTTGATGTTCTTTTTGATTTGAGCGGGAAATGGTCAGCACCACTCTCACTAAAAACGAAGACATAGATAGATAGATAGATAGATAGATAGATAGATAGATAGATAGATATGAACAGAATGAGATAGATAGATAGATAGATAGATAGATAGACAGACAGATAGACAGATAGATAGATAGATAGATAGATAGATAGATAGATAGATAGATAGATAGATAGATAGATAGATAGATAGATATGAACAGAATGAGATAGATAGATAGATAGATAGATAGATAGATAGATAGATAGATATGAACAGAATGAGATAGATAGATAGATAGGTAGATAGATAGATATGAACAGAATGAGATAGATAGATAGATAGGTAGATAGATAGATATGAACAGAATTAGATAGATAGATAGATAGATAGATAGATAGATAGATATGCACAGAATGAGATAGATAGATAGATAGATAGATAGATAGATAGATATGAACAGAATGAGATAGATAGATATGAACAGAATGAGATAGATAGATAGATAGATAGATAGATAGATAGATATGAACAGAATGAGATAGATAGATAGATAGATAGATAGATAGATAGATAGATATGAACAGAATGAGATAGATAGATAGATAGATATGAACAGAATGAGATAGATAGATAGATAGATAGATAGGTAGATAGATATGAACAGAATGAGATAGATAGATAGATAGATATGAACAGAATGAGATAGATAGATAGATAGATAGGTAGATAGATATGAACAGAATGACATAGGTAGATAGATATGAACAGATTGAGATAGATAGATAGATAGATAGATAGATAGATAGATAGATAGATAGATAGATAGATAGATATGAATAGAATGAGATAGATAGATATGAATAGAATGAGATAGATAGATATGAATAGAATGAGATAGATAGATAGATAGATAGATAGAAAGATAGATAGAAAGATAGATAGATAGATAGATAGATATGAACGGACTTTGTTGGGTGAGTATTTTTTCTCCGGATTCTATCTTACATATCTATAAGTCTACCATTCGGCCATGCTTAGAATATTGCTGCCACATATGGTCCGGTGCCTCCTTGACAAGTTTTAAAGAAGAATCAGCAGTGTTGTTGGTCCTGATCTGGTGGCTCAGCTTCAGTCATTTACCCACCGCCGTAAGTTTGCCTCTTTATGCATTTTCTATAAATACTTTCATGGCAATTCTTCGCATGAGCTCTTCGCTCTGATACTTACACTTTATTATGAATTTAAGCGCAATACTAGACTGGCGTCGAGATCTCATCAATTTACAGTTAACCTGCTTAGATGTAGCCGTAAATTCTATGCTAATAGTTTCTTTTCTGGCATTTCTTGTCTGTGGCACTCCCTTCCAGTTCCATGCTTTCCCACCCTGCTTTGATATGCAAAAATTAAAAAAAATGTTAATTGCTATTTCCTATCCTCCTGATCACACTTTTCTCTTTCTACTTACTATTAATGTTTCAATTCCTAATTTTTTTATCCCCTGTAACCGCTTGCGTGTTAGTGACTTCACTACTTTGCTTGGGGTAAAACCGATTAAAAAAGATAGTTATGAACGGACTAGATAGATAGATAGATAGATAGATATGAACAGATTGGGATAGATAGATAGATAGATAGATAGATAGATAGATAGATAGATATGAACAGATTGGGATAGATAGATAGATAGATAGATAGATATGAACAGATTGGGATAGATAGATAGATAGATAGATAGATATGAACAGATTGGGATAGATAGATAGATAGATAGATAGATAGATAGATATGAACAGATTGGGATAGGGATAGATAGATAGATAGATAGATAGATATGAACAGATTGGGATAGATAGATAGATAGATAGATAGATAGATATGAACAGATTGGGATAGATAGATAGATAGATAGATAGATAGATAGATAGATAGATAGATAGATAGGCTACTGACTCTGCGTTTCTTCTGTTAAAGGCAGTGTTCAATGTTGGAGTGCAAAGAGCTACATGTTGAACGTGTTTTTGAAATTCATGAACTTTTCTTCGTTAATTTCTGATGCTACACATTCTTATTTACTTCCGTTTGTTAGTAATTATTTAAATTGTAATCTATAATATGTAGTCGATAGCTATTGTTCTTGTGGTTACTGAAAATATCCACGATTTTATTAGGACCTTCAATAAATACTTGCTTATTTTTCATGAAAAGTAATGTTTTATATACAAAAATTAGGAAGAAACACGTTACTGAAAGAATGGTCCATCGCTAGCTATTACTTTTTCTCATCTTTCTGGCAGCATTTAAATTTCACGTCAGAAAAACATGTCTTTTGTGACCAACCACAAGTCGATCGTTTTTGGGTTTGTTTGTTTGTTTTTTGTTTGTTTTGCATCTTTATAAGAAAGAAAGTGCTGCTCATCCAGACCATATACCATTAATCGGAACAAGTGATAATCGGACGCTAAAATGTCTCGTGAATACGGTGGGTGGGGTAGGACTTCCCATTAAAGCGTTTCTAAGTAGACTTTCACCCGTTTTGCAAATGTGGCCCAATATTGTCATGTTGCAAAATGATGTCTCTGCTCGTATAACGGCCTTTTTTTTCAATGCTCGGATCAAATGCATCAGTTGCAATCGATAGTGATCTCTCGTGATGGTTTCGGTCGGTTGGTTTGAGCAGCTCATAATAAACTACACTCAGCTGATCCAACCAAATGCAGAGCAGAAGCTTCGATCCATGGATATTCGGCTTTACCACCGATATTGATGCATTACCGAGCTTACCCGACGATCATCTACGCTTAGGTTTATCGCAGTGTACCCACTTTTCATTGTCGGTCATGATCGGATGCAAGTAACCATTCCTTTTCTGACGTTGAAACAGCTGCTCCCACGTGACAAGAGGCCGTTCGATGTCTCTTGGCTTCAACTCATACAGCACCCAATGTCCTTGCTTTTGAATCATCCTTAAAGCTTTCAAACATTTTGAAACTGTTGTGATCAACTCCTAATAATTCTGCAATTTCTGCTTGCGCCTGACAAATGTTCTTCACGAATTAATGCCTTCAATTCTTTATCTTCAAACGTTCTCGGTGCGCCAGAGCGTTCTTTATCTTCAACATCCAAATCATTATTTCTGAAGCGACTAAACCAATCTCTGCAAGTTGTTTCTAACAGAGGACGGCAACCGTAAGACCCAACAAGAATTCTGTGTTTCAGCAGCAGGTTTCTTTTGAATAAAGTAGTGCAACAAAATTCCCTGCAAATACACTTTCTTTGGTACGAAACCCGACATGTTTGACGCTACGAAAAACAAAGTTGTTTACACTTCGGCGAAAGGACATGAACTGAATTTCAAATTTGCTTATAGTACTTCCTTATAGATGCTTTACAATCTGAAACTATACACACGAATTTCTGGGAACGCCATCTGGTGGAAAAGAGCCACAACTTATTCAAGGTCTTAATACAAAAACCCGATTCACTTCTTGGATGAATGGAATATTTGTCTAATTTTAAAACGATTTGAACAATATCATCAAAAAGTAGATTATTCTTATCTTCCTTTATTATACAGCCCATTGTTGAACCATAGATCGAGATATATACATGCTCAGACGAATATGATTCAGTTATTAAAATAGTTTTCTTACTTGAACACAGTTTTTATGCTGGCATCATCATGGCTGACGCTAGACCCCATGAGAGCAGCACATTGCTGCTTCCCTGCCTCACGTCTTACTCTGACTTGAACTAGAACGACTACATCGAATCAATAGCTATATTTACTGCAACAAAACTTTAGGTCACTGTGTCGTGCCAGAAAATATTTCTCATCAGACTCCATCTTGTACATTTACAAATCTACCATTTGTCCATGCATTGAATAATGCTGTCATATCTTATTTGGTGCTCCTGCTGTACATCTCTAGATTCCTGATAAAATCCAAAGAAGAATCTGTAATATACTCGATCCTGACCATGTATCTCGACATCCGTCACTTTCTCACCGATGTGGTGTGGTTCTCTCTGTTTTTTTCTGCGAATATCTTCATGACAGTTCTTCTGGCGAGTTTTTTCCCTGATGCCCAAACTACATGCATTTAATCGTGCTACTAGATTGGCAACGATTTCTTTTTCTCGCACTTTCCGCTTGTGGCACTCCCCTCTACTTATTTGCTTCCCTGATAACTACAATCTTCTAAAATTTAAACGCAACATCAGTCGCCATCTTCTATCTTGAATCCCGTTCATATTTTGTCCTTTCCTCAATTCTCAGTATTCTCAGTCTTCTCTTTGACTTTCATTCTCTGTGACCCACAACGTACTAATGGTGTTATCGTCTTGATCGGGTTGAAATGATTTTAAAAAATGATTTAGAAAGAGAGAAATGGTACAGGAATTCTTCTTTTATCGACATTACTCATCTTACAAATCAAAACTTGCGTTGCCCATATCGATCAGCGCCATTTTAGAAACCGCTTTTGCTCATTTTGTGTCCCTGTTATATTTTCGTAGCTTTAAAATATTTTGGGAATAAGCTGAGTGTTTTGCTAGTATAACGGTTATCGGTGCAAAAAGTTAAATCAGCGAACAGAGTTCAAATTCTATCTTAGACTGAGGAATTTGCTTTTACATTAATGCCCCGAGAAAAACACGACTTAATCTCTTCTCCGGTGTAGAGGCTCATCCCTTATTCCCTGTTTAGGATGTGGTTTCCGGCTTTCTCTTTTCCAATATATTCACTCTTATGTAACCCCCTGCACACCAGTGGCCTTACCGCCTTGCTCGGGGTGATATGATTAAAAAAAAAAAAGTTAGCGTAGAATGAGCTCTATAGCCTTGGTTCACAACCAGTCGAGGAGGAGGACAACACTGAATTAAAAAAACGTAGAGACTTCAACGGTAAACCCCTATATTATATTTCACAAGAATTCATGGCAATGTAAGGATAATAAAGAAAAAGAAGCTGTGGATACTCATGATCTCCCACATCCTGAAAAGACATGTTATTTAGAATATAATTTTTGTAAAAGACCTAATGCTATTTTATGTATAATAGGCTACAAAAACATCTTTAGTATGCACTTGGAAACGAAATGATTCTTATGACTCGTTTTATTGTGATCAATAATTGGTGTGACTCGTTACATTGCGATAAAATTGGTGTCACTTGTTTTATTGCGATATTTGCATTATTGTGGTAGTTACAAAGCGAAACTGTAACATCAATAAGTGGCAAGAAAATTCAGAAAAGTACTGGAATTCTAACAGCTATATAGTGATTTACTAAGTGTATCTTAAACGTGGCAAAGGCCGAAAGTATGAAGCACCAAGCGAGGATCAAACTTACTACTCTATCGTAACTGATCTGAGATTAGCCACTACACCACATCGAAGTGCATTATCCTAATAGCTTTATAATGCAGATAATTTCAGTGCAATAAGAAAATAGATATTTATTAGCGAAGTTCAACTGTGATGTAAGACAACAATTTAAGAACATTTAATAAAGATCGAACTCATATTCAGTGTTTTGCCAAACTAGCGCATCAACTATGCGCATGTGAACGACTCAGTTGATAAAGAATAAATATAATAATGATAAAATGTATCACCTGTAGTTCGATGGCTTGAGTAGCAGCCTTAACTTTAATAGGTACCCCAATAATGTACTTTCGTGTTAGACTAATCTAATCAGTTAATAAAGTAACGTTAGCCTTTCATTAGTGTAGGAAGTGGAATTTTATCTAAGTGCCACACAACTTTGATCTTAATCCGTACTTCAGATTAAGGTAAACCGAGCAATTGTTTAAATCTACTTCTTTCTTATATTTAGGGTAGACTGCGTTCTTTAGCTTTGATTTGTGAACAGTCTAGCTGGACAACTGTGAAATCTAAAATGATTAGTAAATCCTAAAACCTACAGCAAAGTTTAAGGTGTTGAGACCGTGGCCCCATACCCAACATTTAGAATGCACGGAAACTGAAAAAAAAAATAGATTTCATCTAAGACCATAATTATTATTTAGGACAACCCAGGATCTTAGACATCGATACTTGAGCCGAAACAGAAGTCAGGATTACTAATGCTGAATTTTAAGCCATTGCTTGGAAGGTTAATATAAAACAATCCCTCGTGTCTCAATACTCTTTCAATTTGGCCAACCACAGTATTTTAGAAAATCAAACAGCAGTTGACAGACATACATGCAGACAAACATGCAGTGAAAAGTAAGAAGAAATTAATAAGACTAAATATATTAAAAATATAACTCACCTAATCTTGATTCCACCAATCTAAACTTTACAGCAAGGACCCACAAGACCAGGTACCCCGAGTTGACTCATCCTCATTCTTTTATATTCCATTAGTGAGGAGGAAGTTCAGTCCAGAGAGCTTCTTTCTCAGAACTGCTGCATTTTAGAACGAAGTCCAGAGAGGATGTTTCCTATATTATTATAATATTGACCTAAGGTCAACCGTTACTCATCCTTCATATGTATCTCTTGCTCCCTCTCTGTACACATATTTGAGACCATATAAAACTTTCAATTTTGCATTTTACCATGCCACTCTATTAGAAATGTCAAACAACAGTTACTAGCAGACACACATGCAGAGGAAAGCGAGAAGAAATGAATAAGATGCATATGAAAATAGATTTTGTGCTTTATGATATCATGCTTGCAAATCCAGTTAGGCCTATGTTTTAATTTGTAGCTTTCAAAGTTTAATTCGACTTTTGTTCGATTTTTTTCATAGAAATAAGGTGTGATCTCTATTATATGCTCATCTGAAGAAAAGAAAATATGATACAAGTTAAATTTCAAATGTTTATGATTTATTCTTGAAATTTGCGTGAAATAAAACATTTGCTATCTAACAAATGAATTTGATACCTTAACCCTTTTCGTCATCTTTTTCCTCTGCTATGATCCTCCTCTTTATCTGTCTATGTTGTTTTTTTACGCATAAAAAAAACAACACGCAAATACATAGATAGGTCAGTAATTCTGTAGCCTGATGATACAAAAATATATGGCCCCTGATGCGGCAAATAATTTTATATTCCAGTCCTTGTGGATGATAAATTATTTGCCACGCTCCAATCCCTTTCCCACAGGCTGGGTGTGACAAGCCTCTCGTTGCTCTATCGCTACTTCCACGGAAAAGTGCTTTGACGAACTACATTCCCTGGTCCCACCAGTTCAGACCTTCACGACAAGGGAACCACTTAAATAGTAGCAAACCACCCACATGCCCTCGGGGAGAATTTCTACTCGCTAACAACTACCCCAGACACCCAAGACGATCTTTTCCCAATCACTACAGTCTTAACCTGTCCAAAGCAAGAGTTAACCGTTATCTTCTATTCGCACAAATTTCCGACTAATGTAACTGTTGTGAAGAAAGGCACGAAAAGAAGGAGATAGTTTGAACCAGTGTATTGGAATAACAGAACATAGATACAAAATAGGAGTGTTATTAGTCAGCAGATAGAAATGTCCGTCCGATCTGTCAAGTTACACTGAGTCTCGACTGTTTCTCCAGGAAGTCTCGCAGGTTAGTATTTATGAAGGAGGAAGAGTTCATTCCAATGTAGATAAGGCACCATAACAGTAACCCGCTACCTCGCGTGGCTGCCCACTTTATAAAAAGTGAAAGTTACTGAAAAAAATATATATAAAAGCTCTGTGGTTTAGATTAGAAGTACCGTATTTGAGAGCATATAAGCCGCACTTATTTTCACTAAAAATATCTTAAAATTCCCTTTCGTCTTATACGCCACATCCTTGATTTTTATTTTCGTTTTCTTACTTTTAGATATAATAAAGTTTTTATAAGCTCGTGTTATATTTTTCCTAATATATTTTGTTTAACCAAAATCATACCTCATAAATATAACCTAGACTGTACTACTTACCAATCAATTTTACCAATTACTATTTGACTTGACTTACCCTGTTAAAATTGGGGGTGCGTCTTATACAATCGTGCGTCTTATATAACATCAAATGCGGTAATTATTTTAGTTGTTCCCCTACATGATGTGTCCTTTTATACGAAACTATATTAGTAGTAAGTGAGCCATTTTTAAATTTTTTCTTACGACTATACAATAACGTAACTAATATTTATTTTTTAACTTGATCTTCTTTGTTGTCAATGCACTTAATTAATTAGCGGATATTAATCACATCAGCATATTGATTAGTCTAACAGATACTTGTACGGAATGGAATCAGAGAACCTAATTTAAATTCTGAATAATGCATGAATCAATCTCATCTCTCCCTTAGTTATGGGTCAAATAGGAAAGAGGACTGAGCTTTGCAGCCTTGAGTGGTAAGCACTAAAAAATTTCTCAAGAATGTATGCAAGAATGTAACAAGTAATAAAGGAATCTGTGGAGAGTCATGTTTTGCCTGCGTTCTGGAAGAACATGGCATTATATTGAAAAAACGAAACATTTTATTGAAAAAACAAGAAACTATATGAATTATACAGTCCGAAGATTATACGGTGAATATCATGTAATAACTAGGTTTTAAAAACAGATTTATTGAGGTATTCTTGTTTATTATTAAGAATACAGAAGAAATAAAGAAATTTAAAGTTTATAATATTAATGTAGTTTTTTTCGACAAATCCAATTTTAATGTTAAAGCATCTAGAAAAGAAGAAATTCTCACAGATAATCATCTGATTTTATACTCAATTTATCATTAAATTGCTGCTAATTTTGACTCATAACTGGAACAGCGAACAATTCAGAAGACGCGCGTAAACAGATTTTCAAATTTTTAATATGGTGGATTAAGATATATTTCAACAGAATGGAATAAGATAGGCACACTTGAATTTCAAATAAACAATGGGTTTGTATTGTAAGGGTAGATGGAACTCTTTTTTTAAATTCTTTTTCTTTCATTTGTTTGTTTGTTTGTTTGTTGTTGTTTTTTTTGTTTTGTTCTTATTTTTTGTTTTGTTTTTCTATTAACTAGAAGCATTGTCCGAGAATGATGGGAGTTCAGATTTGTGAGAGATTAAATTTCCTGGATAATAAAAGAGGTCATTGGAATAAGGATGTGTCAAGTGGATTTTTCTCCGCAAAAAGAATAATCATCCCGATCCGTCTATTCAAAACTCAAAGAAGAAAGACAGAAAGAAAGAAAGACATATATGGTCAGATTAAGATAGAGAGATCGACAAAAAAACAAAACAAAACAAAAAAAAATCGCTGCGTAAAATGTTAGGAATAGACTATAAACGATAGATTTATATTTAGATAAATAAAGAAGCAAATTATGACAGATAATTAGACTAACATCCTCATGTGGGTAAAAGGCTAACGCCATTGATAAAACTATTATTAGTCTAAAGAAGTTCTATCTAGGGACGAAACGCATTATGTAGGCCTTTTTTTTCTCATTTGGTCGTTCAATTCCTCACGATAGACTAACATGCGTACAGTATCAACTTTAACATTACATGCCGACAGACGTCTTTCTTGCTTTTCCAATCTCATGCATCTATTTTAATGATACGAATATTAATGAGACTTCAATTATTATCGAAAGGTAAGTCATTTTAACTTTGATTAATTTTTTTTTTTTTTGGCTATTGTCGGTCGACTTCTCTCTTGAAGATGTTCTTGCTAAAGATTCAGCGCACCTTGAAATACGAAAATCTGCGTATGACAATAAACTACACGCTGCAACAAAGCCTCTGATCGGGTGGTTTTAAAATGTGTGAAACCACCTCTTAATTGCTATTGTTCCCATCTCCATCCTGATACGGAGTGGTAGCACCTGTTAGTGCCCCAGCTATAGACAAATAGTGAACTAACGAAATTCATGTCAAAACACTAAGAAAGTACAAAAATACATATTTTTATAGTAAACATTTCCAGCAATAGATTTAAATAGAGAAAAAAGTTGTCAAAGCTCCCAAGGAAATGAAATTTCGGCGTTAAATTAAAGGAGTTGATATGCCGTTAAACAAACCAAACCAAACTTTGAAATACGTTAATGAAAAATACATTATGAAAAAAGACATATACTAAACTGAAAGTCAAATGATATATTTATCATATAAATGTAAGTATATGGTAATGATATTGATAATATTAGCGGTTTCCTTACAATTTACCCCTCATTGACCGAACAGTCAGTACCGCTTTCAGCTGAAATTTATAAAATCTTTCTCTTAAAACAATTGTTCAGAAAAAAGATTATCGCTCTTTCCAGTATTGATGAGGTTTCCTTCCTAACCTTTTATTTTATGTAGTGTGAAATGTCAACATCTTAATTACGTCATTATTTTCTGAAGTAACATGTTCTATCCATATTAGTGGTTGGTAGCTCTCAAGTGATGTGGTTTCTTTTAGTTGATAAGGTTCTTTGTGATTATGTAGCGCCTGAACACAATGTTCAAAGCGGAATGATTTTTGTTGATACTCTCTATTCCTCACTCGCTTTTGTAACCATTGATTTTAGAAAGCGGTTGATTACAGCTGACAGTTTAGATATTTCTGAACGGGTTTGGCGCCATGCATAAAATTCATATGAAAGCTTTATCTGACGATATGAAAGCTTTATCTGACTCGAGTTTTCAAGTTGATGTGGTTGTTTTTTTTATTTTGGTTTTATTTTTATTTTTTTAGCAACTTGCAGCATTGAGCGAAACTAACATTAGTGCAACCTATTTTGTCTTCAATTGTCTTTTGTCATCTAATCTAAACTTATTTATAAATGGAACTTTGTCTGTGTGTGTGTGCGTGTCTGTGTGTATGTGAGTCCGTTACCTATAAACTCCGAAACGGCTGAACCGATTTTCTTGAAAATTTACACAGTTGTACTATAAGAGTCTGCGAGTGTTCTTAGCTAACTTTTGTGTCGAGATACCCTCGATAAATATCGAAAATTGATAATCGAAAAAATCTGGGTTATAGAAGGAGTGGTCCGATTTTAATCAAATTTGATGCACTCATAGACAAAGACATAAGAAACGATATTCAGAAGTTTCAAGGTTGCAGTTCTTACAATAATGCAGAAAATCGATAATATATATATAAAAGGTAAGATATTTGTGTGTGTTTCTGTTTATCTACCTGTATGTCTATTTTTCAGCCCTTTTATTTTAGTTTTTGCATCGGGTTTGACTCTAAGTAGGTAGAATTGTAATTCTTAGTCTCAGCCATGATACCATTTACTCAGAGGATTTATTTAGCCTTCAAAATTCAGTTTACGACGAAAAAAAACTTATTTGATATCGATACCAGGAAATCAAAATTTGACTTACATCTATTCATTTTTCTTTCAGTCTACGGTTTCGCTTTAACTAGAAACAACTATTGCTTTTTAGTCTTTCGTGCCAACGTCCAAAGAGTCTGGGCTCTAGGACCATGGATTAGTTTTAAAGCTTTCATTACACCCGATCAACGCCGGGCTATAGTGCTAGTTTATCATAAGTGATTCATACGCCTAGGTATTTACTAAGACCACATATTGAATTTTTATGGTGAATTCATGGTATGTGTCATTACAGCTTTCATTCCAATTCACGATCATGGTTTCTGTTTTGGAAATGTTTATCTTGCTTCGTATTTCTTAAAATACTTGGGAGAGAATGTTGATTTTATTTTCAAGGTCATTCTTATTCAAACTATGAATATCTATGTCATCAGTATAAGCATCTCATCACCAGTACATTGGCATGGGGGGAAGTATCATTGTTATTTATTCGTAAATTGTGGTATGGAATACGTAAATGATCAGTGTCCATATCTTCACATCTGTGTTTGAATTGAAAATGCGATATATATATATATTCTTTCGGAAGATAGTTGATTACGCAACCTTGATTTCAACTTTTCGGTATCTTCAGACGTTTTATATAAACTAAATCTCCAACGCTTTTTTCAAACGCTAACTTAATTCTGACTAATGACTGGATATATATATATATATATATATATATATATATATATATATATATATATATATATATATATATATATATTTGGGCAGCAATCTTAAAAACGACCGAACAGGAAGATTTTAATAATTTTTATTTAATTTTTCCAGGTATTCTTATGTTTCTTTTTTGCTGGAAATAAAGAGTGTAAAAATTTTCGATAATTTTCGACTTTCAAAGTCTTTTCCGCCAATTCACTGGCCATTTTCAAGGATATTTTTTCTGTGTTGTTATTATGCCTTTGATTGTAATAGAATGGCTGTCTACTTGATTTTTTAGAAAATAAGAAAGTATTCTTATATATATATATATATATATATATATATATATTATTCATTGGTTTCATACTTTTAAAGCACTTTAAATTTCAAAGATTATTTACAATAGACGTTTAAACTTTTTCATTAAAAAATGCAGGCTTAGACAACCCTTCGTTTTTTAATTCCAATTTATTTCTCATTGCCATGTGGCAACTCGACGAAAGCAATTTAATGTCCATTATTAATGCTTACTAATTTCAAAGATTTGTCGCATTAAAAAAATGACATTGATCTTTATCTTTCTTTAGCTACGCCGCTTACAACATAAGGAAACCTAGAAAGAGAAGCCATCTTAACTTCGGCAGCGAAGCGAAAGCGCGAGACTGTTTTTCTTCCATTTTTTTTTTTTTTTAAACATTTAAAAATTTTTCTTTGTTTGTCTGAGTGGGAGAGTTAGAGACAGTGAGAAATAAACAGAGAAAAAAAAGTGGGTTTGGGTGTTCTCTGAATTTTCTGTTTTGTTTTGATGTTTTACCGTTTTTTTTTTTGTTTTTTGTTTTTTTTGTGTTTTTTTTCTTTTGGTTTTTAGGCACCCAGGTTTAAATATTTAGATACGGGTGGCTTGTTACCTGTTTTCTATCCATCGCTAAACGTTTTTTTTTTCTTTTTTCAAACGCTTTCCATTCTTGCCTTGTTTTATTTTCTCCCATTTATACGTACCTGGGTAATCATGTGGGTATGAAGAAATTGTGCAGAACTTGCATCTGCCGCGCATTCAAGTGAACAAATTTTGAGCAGGCGTTTCTCATTGACAATAAAATGCACTTTCACCTTTTCATTTTACTTTTAGCCTAAAGACAGAAATAACAGGTATATGAGTATACCTTGGAAGACATTTATGGCATATATATATATATATATATATATATATATATATATATATATGAAAAACAAAATTGTGTTTCGAAAGAATTTTAAAAAAGACACGACCTAATCGTCTATTCCAAAAGTGTAATATTTTAAGGTAAGAAGTTTTTATGCATAAAGTGGTCGATTTTAAGAAGTAAACTGCTAATTATAAATTACAAAAATAAACCAGTAATAGTAAATTTATGTCATGCAATAACTTCCTTAAGAAAGAACAAATATAGTTCATCGTCAAAAACAGTCTTTTTTATTCATGTAGTTATTCTAAGATATATGCTAATAAATTAAATTAAATTATATAAACTTCTGATGATTACATAACTACTGAAAAAATTGAGTCGTACAGATTTTGAACTGGTTTTGAATATTTTATTTGTTTCCTATAGATCTATCAATCGCCCGGTTCACACTCCACCCACGTCTATTGAACAGGTTAAGAGGCTCATCCCTTGTTCTCTGTTTAGGATGTGGTTTCCGGCTTTCTCTTTTCCAATCTTTTCACTATTACGTAGCCCCCTGCACATCAGTGGCGTTACCGCCTTGCTCGGGGTGATACGATTAATATATATATATATATATATATCATGTTCATTTATGCTTTCGCTAGCCGATTGATCACTATAGATCGGTGAAAAATTCATAAACAGCAGTTATTTACGGCATTACGCTATGCTTTCTGGTTACCGTGTTGAACGTTCATTCGATGCGGTTACAAGATAGAACCCACGCAACAGCTGGCGTACTTACATTTTGGAATAACATTACACGCTATGAAATCTGCCTGAGCAGAGTCATGCCAACTTCGAAATTGACATGACACTGCTCAGTTAAGTGACAAACTTTTCTACATTAATCCTATTAACGCTCTATCTCTTTGCCGATATTGAGCACTTTACAACAAAAACTGCTTGCCAAAATATCTTTTTATCAATAAACCAGTGAAAAACAACAATCTTGGCACCAAGCATTATCACAACTCAAAACTATATATATATATATATATATATATATATATATATATATATATATATATATATATATATCATAAATTATTTGCCTTTAAACTAATCATTTATTAAATCATGAATTATTTGGATTTAAATTAAACATTGATTGAATCATATTATATTTGCATTTGAACAAAGAAAATATAGAATACCGTATTTGGATTTAAACTAAGCATTTATTCAATCATAAACTTTTGGATTTAAATATGCATTCATTAAAGCATACCTTCTTTGAATTTAAACTAAATATTTACTGAATTATAATTTATTTAGATTTAAATTTAACATTCATTGAATAACATTCGGATTTTATCTAAGGGTTTATTGAATTATATATTATTTGGATGGAAACCATGAATTTATTAAATAATCATTTGGATTTAAAATAAGTATTTATTGAATACCTTATTTGCATTTAAATTAAGCATATATCATTAGAATTTAAACTAAACATACATTGAATAATATCTTATTGGGATTAAAACAAGCATTTTTTAAAATCTTTATTTGGCGCAAGCCATATAGTTTGTCAGCGAGTACGTCGTGAGAGGTGAGATGCTTAACAACTTCGGCATTGATTAGAACCTCGAATACTTTACCAAAAAAGTAACAGGGCGATAGTTATAGGGTCAGAGGGTTCCTCAGAATAATTAAAAAACTGAAAAACAGAAGAAAGTGGAGCAATGATTATAGAGTTTGGAGAGAACTGGAGCCAACTCAGGGAAATATTTCCTTAGGAAACCGGCTGTGATTCCATTACTCCCACTTGTCTTATGCAAGTCTAATTTAGAAATGATGTCCAAGACCAGAGGCGGGGTTATGCAAGTATCACTCAGTAGAAACTCTGTTCTAGTAGGGAAATCGGGTGTGGTTACTCCAAACGAGTTAAGCGTTGAGTTGGAAGAGAATTTGCGAGTAAAGCATTCAACCTTATCTGCTACAGATGTGAGGACTTCAAGTTGATCGAATAAAGGAGGGATTGCGGGTTCGCTGTTGTTCAAGACACTCTTACAAAGTGTCCAGTAATCTCAAGAATCGAACATGTGAGATGCTAAATGTTGTTTCATTCTACCAACAAACAATAACTTCATTTAGGACATGCTTGCATTCATTAAGAGCAGAGACAAAGAAGCGTCTGTTGTGATCAGAGGTGTCACTCTCGTACAGCTGGAAGAAGTGATTACTGTGGACAATAACGGCCAAGCATGCAGGTGAGAACCAAGGAGATGAACAAGATTTAAATTGGAATTCCCTTATTTGTTGAATCATGCCTTATTTGGATTTAATCTATGCATTCAGTGAATCATAAATCAATTAGATTTAAACTGTGAATTCATTTAATCATATTTTATTTGGGTTTAAACAATACATTTATTGAATCATACTTTATTTGGATTTAAACGAAGTATTTATTGAATCAAATCTTGTTCGGATTTAAATGAAGCATTCATTGAATCATACATTATTTGGATTTAACTAAGCAGTAATTGAATGATATTTTATTTGCATTTAAGCTATGCATTTAATAAATCATACCTCATTCAGATTTAAACTAAGCATTTATTGAATCATTCCGTATCTGGATTTGATCTAATCATTCATTGAATTATAACTTATATGGATTTAAATTAAACATTCATTGCATCATACCGTATTTGAATTTAAACCATGTATTTAATGAAACTTACTTTATTTGGATTTAAACGAAGCATTTACTAAATAATACCATTTTGGGATTTAAACTGAGCATTTATTGAATCATACGTTATTTAAATTTAAACTAAGCATTTACTGAATAAATAATTTGGATTTAAACTGAGTATTTATTGAATAATAACTTACTTGGACTTAAAAAATGCATGTATTGAATTATACTTTATTTGGATTAAAGTATGTATTCATTCATTCACATATTATTTGGATTTAAAATATGCATTCATTGACACATACTGTATTTGTATTTAAAATATGCATTTATTGAATCACTAGCAGTATAGTCTGGCGTTGCTCGGGTGTAATGAAAGCTTTAAAACTAATCCATGGTCCTGAAGCTCAGACTCTTTGGACGTTGGCATGAAAGACTAAAAAGCAATAGTTGTTTCCAGTTAAAGCGGAACCGTAGACTGAAAGAAAAATGAATGGATGTAAGTCAAATTTTGATTTCCTGGTATCGATATCAAATAAGTTTTTTTCGTCGTAAACTGAATTTTGAAGGCTAAATAAATCCTCTGAGTAAATGGTATCATGGCTGAGACTAAGAACTACAATTATACCTACTTAGAGCCAAACCCAAAGCAAAAACTAAAATAAAAGGGCTGAAAAAAATACAGACATACAGGCAGATAAACAGACACACACAAACATCTAGAGGAAGGTGCTGAGAGAGCGATTGGATATAGGAAAGGTCAGAAGGAGGGTGATACACGAGTAAGGAGCTACATAGGAAGAGTGTTTTAAATGGATTTAAATTAAGAATGTATTGAATTATAATTTATTTGTATGTAAATGACGCATTTATTGAATCATAACTTATTTCAGTTTAAACTATGCATTTATTGAATCATAACAGATGTGAATTTAAACTATACATTTATTGAATCATAACAGATGTGAAATTAAACTATACATTTATTGAATCATAACAGATGTGAAATTAAACTATACATTTATTGAATCATAACAGATGTGAATTTAAACTATAAATTTATTGAATCATAACAGATGTGAATTTAAACTATACATTTATTGAATCATAACAGATGTGAAATTAAACTATACATTTATTGAATCATAACAGATGTGAATTTAAACTATAAATTTATTGAATCATAACAGATGTGAATTTAAACTATACATTTATTGAATCATAACAGATGTGAATTTAAACTATGCATTTATTGAATCATAACAGATGTGAATTTAAACTATGTATTTATTGAATCATAACAGATGTGAATTTAAACTATAAATTTATTGAATCATACATTATTCGGGATTAAACAACGCATACACTGAATCATAATTTATTTTGATTTAAATTATGCATTTGTTGAAACATATCTTATTTCTATTTAAACTAAGCCTTATCTACGGAGAAATTTCACTAAAGATTTTAATTGTACACATTTTTGTGAGGGCGGGCGTGATATAGATGTTTTTGTTATTGTTATACCATGGACTATTTATCTGATAGTACTCATAAAATAATTAGCATCCTTGAATAATTTATGTTTTTTCCTCCCTTGTGTTCAATGCTCGTAGTACAAATATAATCATAACACGAATTTAAGTGCATATAATCATAACACGAATTTGAGTGCATCTTTTTTTCTTTTCTTTTTTTTTTTTAATAACGGGATAAAATTTCTTAGATAAAAGTTATGGGCAAATTGTATTAAGTTTGGTTTCTAGCTAAGATATTTTTACTTTTATATTTACTTTTATTCTTAAAATATGTGTTTTAGCAAAAGGCAAAGATTCGGTTGAGTTAACCCTACTACTTCAAATTATGAGTCTAAGAAAAGGGAACTGAACTGCTATGTAATATTTTATATGCCAGTGAATACTGGATGATCTCCTCACAGATGAATTAGAGACTCGAAGCCACAGAAATGTGATTTTACAGAAAGATGTTGTGAAGATGTTGTGAATACCATGGACTGAACATGTGAGCAATGACAAAGTTTTAGAGAAAATAGAAACAAAAAGAACATTAGAATCAGTAAGAGACAGCTGAAATTTTAAAAATCACAGGACATATTGAAGTCAAGAAGGACAGAGAAAAACAGTGAATTAATTACCAAACCAGCTTGTGTAAATGGTTAGCTGAACTAGGTTTATGTGAGAGGACAAAAAGGGGAAAATTGATTAAGAGCTACAAAAGACAAGGAATTGTGGAAAACCAACATCTTAAAGGGGCACAACACGTAAAAGATAAGTAGAAGAATTTCCAATTATGCTTACATTCTAAATTTTGGAAAAAAGAATGTAATATGTTATCATCAAGAACCTAAATGACGGACAGAGGAATAGTTATGGGAATTCTACTGCCAACATCAGGTGGTGCGGATTATGTAATGGTTTTCGGCGCGGGAAGTGGATCAGTCATGCTGAGTTCTATTTCCGCTTGATTTTCTTTCGTCCATTTTGCAGTAATGCCTATAGAAAAAGCATGAATCCATCTTCCGCTCGCTATTAGATTAAATAGAGGGCAGCAACCAGTCGAGGAGAAGGAAAGTTCTGATGTCCAAACCAGTTTTGGGCTCGCGTAGGCTATCACACTACAGGCGTTATAGATACATTAAATGTGGTGCATCTTTACCACTTATGAGTTAAAGGACTTGAAAATGCTTCGAATGCTGCCAAAATCCAAACAACACCGTCGCATCACATCCCGTATACACAGCAATTGTCTGAAATTGCAATGTAGTAAAAACTATATAAAATCCTTATCAAAACCTCGATTGAAAGAAACATTCCTACCTTCCATAAGTATGGATGGCGATCGTCTCCTAGAAAGCAACACACTGTGCCTCCTCTGACTCACTCTCTAAATTTACCATTCGTCTATGCATTGAATACGGTTACCATATCTAGTCGTGTACTTCTGCTATTCATTTCTGGGTTCCCGACAAAATCCAAAGGATGATACGCAACGTAATCGGTTCTGATTTGGCAGCTCGCCTCCAGTCACCTTCTCACCGACGGAATATAGCTTCCCTCTGTCATTTCTGCAAATATTTTCACGGCTTCTGCTCTGACGAGCTTCTTTCCCTGATTTCCCAACGATCAGAAATGTATTCGTGCTTTTAGACTGGCATCACGGCCACACCCTTTTAATGTTAAAATAGTCAAATATAATATCAGTTTCTTTCTTTCTTGTCTGTGAGACTCTGCTCCTTCAAAGGTTAAATACAATGTCAGTTGAGATCTCCTACTTCCCTAAATCTCATTAATCTCCCTAAATTCTTTCTTCGGTTATCCCCTGTACCCTGTTCTCTCTCTCTCTCTCTCTCTCTCTCTCTCTCTCTCTGTAACCCACTGCGCATCAGTGGCAGCCCTGCCTTGCTTGGAATGAGACAATTATATATATATATATGTGTGTGTGTGTGTGTGTATGTGTGTGTGTGTGTGTGTGTGTGTGTGTGTGTGTGTGTGTGTGTGTGTGTGTAATTTATGCAGATTTATAATTGTCTATGATTTTTAACCATGCATGTATGCGTTCTTTTTCTTAATTTCTAATCAATCTTTCGCTAAAAATATGTATATAAAGAATGTGATTCGCTCCAATTCAAGTATTCAGGTTATAAAAATGGTCCCACACCCCAAATACAGTTGTCTGGAAAAGACCGCTTATTGTATTCACTTGTAAGCTTCCCAACTTCATCTTGGTGTTCCCAGTCAATTGAAAAAAAAAGCAAATTGGTATATGATTTATTACCCCTATTCATATATACTCTCTCTTTCACCCACTCTCATACTCTTTTACCCCTATCTTTCAGTCTCTCTCTCTCTCTCACGTCGCCTGTTTTTATGTGTTCAATAAGAAAGAACCGTTAAAATATATTTAATATTTAATAAGGAAGAAGCGTTAAAGCAGAATGCAAATGATTGTTTGCTCTTTCTCTTGTTTTGTGATGCGCAAAACATATCCCACTATGTTTCAGCTTTCCTTTTCCACAGGTAATGAATGCCAACTTTACGAGCGTCACATCAGACTGTTGAAGTAAGGACGATCCAGATTGACAGAGCATGATATTATCCACAGAAGTAAAAATATATTTGCAACATTAAAACACCGTCACACACCCCACACCCCCCACATACACACCCACACCCACACACACATATATATATATATATATAGCTTAATATAATAAAAGTTTAACGTTAATATTTTTATCTTATTATAAAGTGGAAAGATCAAAGGATATTTTAATTATTATATAACATTTTTTGAAATCCTTTTTAAAACGTTCGAAATTTTAGTTAAATATGCTGTTTCGGTTTAGTCAGCGAGCAAATACATTAATAATAGGGAATTTTAGTGTCTTTTTTGCTGAAAAACACACTGATTTGAATATTCTTAAAAATCAAATAATTGTCGGATTTTCATGAAACTTTCCGGACTTGTGTACAAATAATTAAATTATTTTCGAAATGTTTTTTTTTATAATTTTTATGAAAAAAAATCTACATCTATTAAACCCAACTTGTATAATTTTATGAAATTTCAAAAAAATTCATTTTTGTACCTCTTAATATTTATATTAGTTAGACGTAGATCTGTTTGAGGATTTAAATCCTCATTTTCTATTTTTTTATTTTTTACCGAAAATAAGCTTTGAATCGTAAGATGAAAAATGCAATAAAACTAATACATTACTTAATTAGAAAAGATTTATTTTGTAGTCTTAATTTTTTTTAAAAATTAAATATGATATAAAAAGACACTCGCATTACATTCCTCAAATAATTTTTATAGATATGCTCTCTGTAGGGAAAAATGAGATAAACTTCCGACTACTGAAATGTCATCAGAGCTATCAACACATAATCAAAATGCCTACTTCTGTGTTAAAAATGTATTTCTGTGATATTTTTAACTATTTCTTACAAATCAGTTTAATTAACCTTTATTGGAACCATTAAATTTAATCTACTAGCCTGAAATTAAAATAAAAAGAAAAGCTACAAGAAAAACTTTTCATTTCAAAAAATAATTTTAAAACTTAGGTTTCACTTTCTTTGGAGGTATTTATAAAAGTATATATATAGTGTTATATTGTTATGGTGTTTAGAATTGTCGTCTTTTCGGTAGTTTAATGGTAGAAAGGCATTTTTGTCAAGAAAGTATTTTGTCATAAAGTGGTCAATATTGAGATAGCGATAGAACGTTAATAGAATTAATACGTAGAAGTTTTGTGCATCTTTTTTTCTTTTCTTTTTTTTAATAACGGGATAAAATTTCTTAGATAAAAGTTATGGGCAAATTGTATTAAGTTTGGTTTCTAGCTAAGATATTTTCACCTCGATTCTTAAAATATGTGTTTTAGCAAAAGGCAAAGATTCGGTTGAGTTAACCCTACTACTTCAAATTATGAGTCTAAGAAAAGGGAACTGAACTGCTATGTAATATTTTATATGCCAGTGAATACTGGATGATCTCCTCACAGATGAATTAGAGACTCGAAGCCACAGAAATGTGATTTTACAGAAAGATGTTGTGAAGATGTTGTGAATACCATGGACTGAACATGTGAGCAATGACAAAGTTTTAGAGAAAATAGAAACAAAAAGAACATTAGAATCAGTAAGAGACAGCTGAAATTTTAAAAATCACAGGACATATTGAAGTCAAGAAGGACAGAGAAAAACAGTGAATTAATTACCAAACCAGCTTGTGTAAATGGTTAGCTGAACTAGGTTTATGTGAGAGGACAAAAAGGGGAAAATTGATTAAGAGCTACAAAAGACAAGGAATTGTGGAAAACCAACATCTTAAAGGGGCACAACACGTAAAAGATAAGTAGAAGAATTTCCAATTATGATTACATTCTAAATCTTGGAAAAAAGAATGTAATATGTTATCATCAAGAACCTAAATGACGGAGGAATAGTTATGGGAATTCTACTGCCAACATCAGGTGATGCGGATTATGTAATGGTTTTCGGCGCGGGAAGTGGATCAGTCATGCTGAATTCCATTTCCGCTTGATTTTCTTTCGTCCATTTTGCAGTAATGCCTATAGAAAAGGCATGAATCCATCTTCCGCTAGCTATTAGATTAAATAGAGGGCAGCAATATATATATATATATATATATATATATATATATATATATATATATATATAATTTAATTAATTTTGTGGATCATTATTAAATTAGATCAGTACACAGTTGTATTAAAAGTGTTCAATACTATTATAAATTAGAGATTTTGAATATTTTTCATTTTTTAAACGAGTTATTACGCGACCTACGTTTCTACCATGTGGTGTCTTCAGGCGATTTTCAATAACTGATTTTACCTTATTTTTTTTTTTTGTCGTTTGTTTTTAAGAATGCTAACGTAACGGGGATTTTTTTATGAACGCGTAATTTTCAAAATTAGAAGAAATTATAATGTTTTCATCCATGGTTGTATGACCTTAATAGGTATTTTATGGCATGGTTACACTTCGTCATAATTTCTCTTCTTTCATACACTAATTCATTTTTGTCTGGGAATAACATAATAGCGAACTTTTCTTCCTGGCTCAATCTACATATTTTGTCACTGCTATAAGGTTATACACCGCGTTATGCCTGGGTCTTTTCCAAATATTAATTTCAATTTCCACACGTGGCTAGCCAGTTTGTACAATTTTTTAAGTTTTCTAGCTTAAATGTAAACTTGTGATTAAACCATCTGGTCTTAAATTATCTTTGGTTGATCCTCAATATGATTTGTTTTGACCATTTAAGTCATGTACTTTTGCTTTGTAAATGACTTCTTTTGTATTACAAAATCCTTTAAATGGGCATTTATTTTTGTCTCTGCAGTTACATTCCTTATTAATTATCTTGTTTTGTACAATGTTATTTAAATTTCTAGTGTTTTATTTCTTTCTGAAATTTCCTAAATTACTAGTACAGCTGTAACTCAGTTTGATTGTATTCCTATTCGACCGTGTCAGGAAGAAAAGTTAGCTATGTTGGAAACCTAGGTCGCGTAATAACTCGTTTAGAAATGAAATATATATATGAACAAAAACTTGATAGTACAGAGCACAAATAGCGATTTGAAAAGGCAAACGGGCATCTTTTCCTCGACCTTAAGGACTTCTTTCGGGCCAATACATCATCAGAAAGATCCGTTGGCAAACTCTGACGAAACGTTTCTTACTGATGCTGTATTGGGCTGAAACAATTTAAGTTTGGGAAAAACGCCTTCTTGCCTGTTCAATTCAGTATATATATATATGTACTACCGGCTATAATTATTAGGCCACCACAGAAAAAATGATGTAGTTCATCCTATTTTTTAGTATTTATTGCCAAGTGAATAATTGGAAATAAAAATATAAACGGTTCTTTTGTTAATACCGCACAATAACATGTGCACCAAATGAATTTATAAATATTTAATAATTACCTATATTGCAGTTTCATCAATGAAAGAATGAAGAAAATTTAGGGTGATTCGGACTACTTCGTCTTTGCTTCTTTAACTTGTAAAATTTTGTCTAAAGGTTTTGTATTTTTGAGCGCGTTCGACTATACTTTTAATCATTATCAAAAATTAGTTTTGTTTTACTTGTAAATACATATGTGTAAAATTTATGTATATAGAGACATCTCTATGTTAAATTCTGAACACGGTAAGCACATAGTTATCGTGTTCGGAATAAAGAAGGCATTGTAATAATAATAAAGAAAAATCCTACACTTAATAGCATCAATTATGAACATGATAACAATGTGCTTACCGTGTTCGGAATATACCATACACACGACACTAAAAAGTACCAAAGAGGAAATATCGTCAGAACAATTAGCATGAAAATGTTTATAGAAAAGTTACGGCTGTTAGAAATTGAATGAAGCCGAGATGCCTGTTCAAAGCCACTAACATTGCATATTTTTCTTTTGATTTCATCAAGAATCTCTAGATACATGGCAGAAGCAATGGTCCAGATTTCAGCTTAAATTTAAATTTAAAAATCATTCAAAGGGTTCTAAATTATTTAGTAATATTCCATCTCCCTGTTACTATTGGTTAATGGAGCGCTTTTTTGCATTTATCTTTTTTTTCTTTATCTGTTTCTTTTTCATTTTTTTAAATGCCAAGTGCTAATGATCTGAGCATTGTGCGTTGAAATATCTTTTCAAAGCATGTAATAGAGATGTTATGCAAATGTGTTGATCAAATAATACTTCTTTACTTTGCACACGCAAGCCGCAAATAGTTGTTAATGAATGCAATAGCTTGACTGACGCCCATGACGCATGTAAGGCTTTCAAATTTTTAAATTAATCGGAGTTTGTGGCTGGCCTTTAGTGACATACCTTACTCTTGCATTGAAAAGAACCAAACGTTTGTACATTGTATTATAACTTTCTGTGGTCAAAAGTTATATGCTTTTTTTACAGGGTCTATTTTTTTATAACATCGAAATACCGGCTGACTAATCTAAGGATTTTCAAAGTGCTGATGACCATAAGATATTAAAAAAAGACATTATCAAAGACAAAAGTCAACCACAAGAGGTTAGAAAAATGGAAAAATAAATAAATGATTTTAAATCTAAGAAAAGCAATTACGATAACAAAGCACATAAAAGGATAAAGTTTCTCTATTTTAAAAATTCATTCTTAGCATCCGATTTTTTGGTGTAGTGCACCCAACGCATGCAGCGTGTGACCTGCTGTCAGAAAAGCATCAGCAGCCCTTTTCCTTTTTCTTTTCCCCTTTTTTTTTTTTCAATCGATTTTTCATGTCATTCAGCTTAGACGCACGTGCGTAAAATGGTGGCCATGCCTCAAAGATATATTTTTTACATGCCTTTCTTTTTTGTAAGAAATCGGGGGCGTATAAACCAAGCAAAATCATGCGATGCGGTTGACGTAAAAAGCGAAATGAAAAGTTAATTTTACAAGGATTAAGAAAACGTTAAGATGACAAAACAAAGATTACAGATACGTATTTCTACAATCTTAACTATATGCAGATGATACAATGTTGATAGTAGACACAGAAAGGAAAATCCTACAGAAGATAGTGAAAGAAAATGAGAAGAAAGGACTAACCTCAATTGCAAGAAAACGGAATGGATAGTTGTTTGCAAAAGAAACTGACCAACATGCAAATTACACTTTGGAGTTACCTGAATCAAATATGTACAGCAATTTAAATATCTGAGAAGTGTTTTTAACACAGGACTGAAAGAGTGACACTGAAATCCGAAGGCGTACTGATATAGCAAAAGATGCATTTCAAAAGCTAAGTAGAGTATTAAGAAATAGAAAAATTTGTTAAAAAAAAAGAAAACACTACTGAACTGACAGTGAATGCCGGTCAATCTTTTCACAGACGAAGAAAATGAAATATGGTTCTACAGAAAGATGTTGAAAATACCATTAACCGAACATGTGAGTGACAACGACATTTTAAAGAAGATGGAAGTAAAAAGGACAGTTATACTTACATAAGAAAGAAACAGTTGCAATTTCTAAAGCATATAATGAAGAAAGAGGGCTTCGAAAATTTGACACCCACTGGAGAGATTGAAGTCAATAGAAACAGAGGAAAGCAACACATTACATAGTGGAGCTTGAGTAATAGGTTAGCGGAGCAAGTTTTAGGAGACATAACAAAAGAACGAAATTTATTAAGAGCTTCAAAGGACAAGAAATTGCGGAGAGCCATGATCACCAACATCTTGAACGAACAGGGTACATAGAAGAAGAAAAGCTTGACGCCAAGTCATTTCATATTTAGAGAATTTGTATTAAAAATATTCACAAAACATAAATAAATAAGGAAAATATCCCACAGTTAACTGTTAAATTTTGTTTCTATATCAAAATATACTTTTTAAAAGTTATAAAATTATTTAACACAACGCTTAATAATCTTTTCATTTTTTTTTAATGTTGGTGCAATTTTTTAGTTTTTATTACACAAATAAACATACAAAAACTAAATCATAATTATCGGGATAGGCAAAAAAAGTGTTATTAGGTTGCAGATTAAACAGTAAATTACTTTATTCTTGAAGTTAAAAGATTTTAACGGTTTTCCTTGCTCTAACAAAACTCATACTATAATGAACTTTTTTGTTTCTATATTAATGTTAAAAATCTTAAAAATCAAACAAAGAAACAAAAACATCTACAAACTGATATCGGGTCATCATAATATAGATACATGCAAACAGATCCCAATATTTTTAACCTTGAACCAAACAAGTTTAACAGAAGACAAACATTCTATAAGAGGTCGATTTAACAATGACTTAATATTTAAGCATAACTATCGCCCGGTTCACACTCCACCCACGTCTATTGAACAGGTGAAGAGGCTTATACCTTGTTTCCTGTTCAGGTTGTGGTTTCCAGTTTTTCTCTTTTCCAATCTTTTCACTCCTACGTAGCCCCTGCGCATCAGTGGCGTTTTCGCCTTGTTTGGAGTGATATGATAAAAAAAAAAAAAGAACCAGACACAAAAGACAGTAATTAATTAACTCATTAATTACTCATAAGGTTAAGTCAATCTCCAATGATATCTTAATGTTATAAAAAACATAATAATAATAAAAAAATTATTGTATGGAATTAAACCTAAAATTATTTAAAATGAATCTTTACCATTAAAAATTTGCTAGAAGGTAATAAAACTTAAACCTTTATCAATGTCATTTGTAAAAAGAAGTACCATTTGAACATTTTAAAAGTAAATGCCTTCGAGAATATTTCTTGTTTGTGGAAGCCACTACATATTAAGAAAAATCAACGAATATACAAAGATTCCTGGCGATTTTCCCCAGCCATTGTAACTAGAAATACTTTTAGTTTACCTCAAAATAATCTTAAAATAGGATTACATCATCTACGCAGATGACACTACAATATACTCCCGCTCCAGTAAGAAACCTGTCGTGGCGGACAGACACAAACTCGCTGCTGACCTTGAGCTGGATCTACACTCTGTGGTGAACTGGGGCAAGAAGTGGCTTGTCAACTTCAATTCATCTAAGACCAAGCTCTTGTCTGTCAACCATTACAGGCAACCTCTTCTGCCTCCCATAAGCATGGACCAGGTGATTCTCCCGGAGAGTAATACACTACGCCTCCTCGGACTTACCCTGTCCTCAGACCTCAAATGGAACCACTATATTGAATCCATAGCAAAATCTACTACTAAGAAGGTTGGGTCACTATGTCGATCCAGGATGTTTTTTTCCACCTGAATCCATCCTGCATATATACAAGTCAACCATCTGTCCGTGCATGAAGTACTGCTGCCATTTATGGTCAGGTGCCCCTGCCGTTCTCCTCAGTATTCTTGACAAGCTCCAAAGGAGAGTCTGTAATGTGATAGGTACTGATCTGGCGACTCGACTGCAGACACTTTCCCATCGTCGAAATGTGGCCTCCCTCTGTCTCTTCTATAAATATTTTCATGGCTTCTGCTCGGATGAGCTTAAGTCACTGATGCCTCCTCAACAGGTATTTACCCGTGCAACCAGACTGGCAACTGGGTCCCACCCATTCACAGTCAGGTTAGCCAAATGCAGACGACAATTCTACTCCTGCAGCTTCCTCTCTCGCACTTCCCGCCTGTGGAACTCACTCCCGTATTCTTGCTTTCCTGACGGCTACAACCTCCAGAAATTTAAATGCAAAGTTAATACTCATCTACTAACCACTGGCCTCTAGCTTTCTCCCCTCCCCTGTATAACCTTCCCTTTCTCTCCACCTATGTATCTGTCATCGCACCTTCTTTCTCAGCTTTCTATTGTTCCTTTCTAACTAACTTGTACTCCTCACTCTTTTCTAATTAATCTTTTTACATTTATGTAACCCCCTGCACATCAGTGGCGTTTCCGCCTTGCTCGGAGTGAAATGATTAAAAAAAAAAAATTAACAAAATAATAAATACGAAATGGCAGAAATATATGCCGAAATGTTTATTTCGGTTATTGCATACTATATCAGTAATCACTAGATCACTAAAGACGACCCCGAAGAACCTTAGCCACGAAGATCCTGTATGCCGAAGAAGCTTGGTAAACGTTTCGGAGTATCAGAGACTCAACGGAGAATCAAACATTGTAGTTGAAGTTATTAAAAAATATTCTGTAAATTACTAGAGTTTTGGGAAGACTGTCTGGCACTTGATCTCGAACAAGGCTACTAGACGCCTTTGGTGTAAAAGGTTCAAGCAATAATGAAGATGATGACGATGATGCAAGACAGTGTTACTGAAGAAGGTTCTCGTATGGGCGCAAAAGAAGGAGGTAGTAAGTGAATTTTATGAAGAAATGTAGGGCAAATATGTTAGCCCTATACGTGAAGAGGTTAAAATTGTAGTAGTCGAGGAAACGTCCTCTTGGGAGTCTGTTCCCAAAAAGTGACAATTTTGGAGAAGAAACTATCTTACTACGAACCAATGATGATGATGATGATTATGAAAAAGAGAAGGAGGAGGAGGAGGAAGAAGATGAGGATGAGGATGATAACAATGAAATAAAATAAATGTTTGAAAATAATAATACCCAGATGCTGCACTAGACATAGTTTCTACGGTTTCTGATTTTAATTGATTATGCTCAAGTTTTAATTAAGATAGTTCCCAGAAGCTTGTCACTTGCCTGCCCTTAACCTAGATGATGATGGCCTGTTTATTTCTGTTCATGAGCGGGATTAGTCGGGGAGCAAAATGGCCAATTGTCAAAAACAGTTGTTTTTTGAAGGATGAGACAGCCAAGGCGATTTGAGAGTTATATCTTGATTCTTGGAATCCCTTCAATCGGAGACCGTCTGATCGAACTGGAATACTTGACTTTAAAATATTTCTAACTGAACACTATCTGCAGTTTACCCGTTGCTTTTCTCAAAACCTGTTAAAATATTACGATTATATGACTGTGGTGCATGTCCTTGGTATACACTTACCAGACTGGGTGTCAGGCTAGGCCTACTAAGATGCCTATATTATACTATAGCGTCAATTTGATGGCATACTGCTTTCTCGCTCAATAATAACAATAAAACGGCATGACAGGGTGGGCCAGTATATGTACTGGATAATCTGTAATTTTTATAGGAAGGAAGCTACAAGACATCATTGACGACAAAAACACAATATGACGTGACTGTTATTGCAGACTGTAATGTATCTTTGAATGTATCTTTGAAGATTTTTAAAAAAAAGTATTACAAAATACAAGACTCTTTCAGTAGAAATTGTAAAAATAAGGTACATTGAAGGGATCCTTGGAAGCCCATGTTTTAAGAGAGAAGGTTCTCACAAGAACAGCTCAGATGATACAAAGGGATTTCTCTATGGAATATCTGTATGTGTTCATAGTGTTTTTAAAGTTCTTTTTACACACATGTGCAAAGGAAAATGTCATAACGCAATTTCTGATCTTCGATATCTGGTTGGGACACGAGATATGTATACAATAGAAATTAAAAAATAATAATAATACCCTCATCTACGGTTTTTCTATCAACACATTTCAAATAATACAAGAAAATCGCTCAGACATTATGATCAAAACATAAAAAGAAAAGCTTGCACACTGATTGACATGAGCTTATCAAGTGATATAAACATTTCGGCAAAGGTTTTTAGA
Source organism: Ascarosepion bandense (assembly GCA_037127315.1). NCBI lineage: Eukaryota > Metazoa > Mollusca > Cephalopoda > Sepiida > Sepiidae > Ascarosepion > Ascarosepion bandense. The sequence continues at coordinate 312,647 of JBBBDQ010029098.1, forward strand.
AAACTAAGCAAATACGAAAACCTGGAGATGAAAATAGAAAAAAATGTAGCACTTAAAAACTAAAACCTTTCCTGTTGTGGTTGGAGCTTTGGGTCTAATAAAGAAAAGAACTCAAGAGCAAATCAACAAAATTTTAGAAAAATAGTTTGAACAAGACTAGCAATATATTAAACGAAAAGGTTTGTCTATGTAAGGATTTTTGTTAAATGGCTTTCGTTTAAGCAAAGACAACAACAATATCACATCCTTCGCTTGCCCTAGATCATTGGTTATGACCCGGTATGTAATTATAAAACAAATGCAGGTTAAAAAGACTTTGTTTTAAATAATGATAAATTAATAATATTAAAAACAGCAACAATTCAGTGTATTGCATTGCATTACACAACCACTCATTTTTATTCAGGGAATGACCGCTGTGTGCAATACCACAGAGCTGTTGGTAACATTGAATCAGACGCCTAGCGGGAAAAAAAATCGGGGAAAATGACACGTTGCTTACAACACAGGAACTATCACCGCTTGTACAAGCTTGGTACACTCCTGATCAAAAATTTAAGACCACTTAAAAATCTTTAAAAAGATTTTTTTTTATACAGATAGATTTTAAACTCCTCCCACTTAAGGTTACCAATACTACAATCTAAAAGGTTATGGAAACAAAAAGCTACATTCCAAACATTTTATTTAGAAATTTACATTTTTATAAAATGAGGCAATTTACACATGATCAAAACTATAAGACCAGAGACAAAAATTCTACGAAATTGTACAAAAAGTGTATGAAAACATTCAACAACCAAATTTAATAATGAAGTCTACCTCCACTGCTTTTGATGACTGCAAAAATTCTGTCGGGCATGCTAGAAATAAGCGTTTCCAGTAAGGTGCGGGGGATATTGCTCCAGTTTCTGAAAATGGCTTCACGAAGTTCATTTTTTGTTGAATATTGTTTGCCATTTCGATAAACATCTCTTGTCATCCCGAAACATTTTCAATTGGGTTCAAGTCCGGTGAGCATGCAGGATGTCTCAAGAGATGGACACCATTTTCTTGTAGAAAGGTCAAGGTCCGTCTTGCAGTCTGGATTGCAGTTATCCTGTTGGAATAACCATCCATCCCCGCACAAACGATGGCCCTCCATCATCAAAGATGCTTTTTGTAGCATGTTAACACAACCACCCGCTCTCTGACGACCTGCATCACCTGGAGCTCCATCGTCCCTCTGTAAGAAAAGGCACCCCATACCATTAGGGACCCTCCACCACTATGACGTGCGGAGAAAATTTCATGAGGCATGTTTTTGCTATACCAATATCGTTGGAAGCCATCAGGACCATCGAGATTGAATTTTTTCTCATCAGAAAACATGGCTTTCTTCCACTTCTTAACGTCCCATGTTTGGTATTCACGACCAAACTTTAAGCGGTCCACCTTGTGATGTGGAAGCAGCCAAGGAATTTGTTTACGCTTTTTATTTACCATGCCTTTTTGTCTTAAGTGTCGTCTGATGGTTACGGGACTGCAATCAGCATCTGTGACTGCCTTAATTTGACTAGAAGAAAGTCCCTCGTCTTTCATAACAACCGGTCTTATTCTCCTACTCAATGCAGGAGAAATTTTTGGGGGCCTGCCAGAGGATTTTGCTTTTCCATAATTCTCACTGTTCTTTAGAAAGTTGCAAATCACAGTTTTACTGCAATTTACCTTAGCTGCGATCGCCCGCTGTGATAAACCTTGCTTATGGAATTCTAGAATTCGAGAACGCTCAACTTTGGTAAGTTTGCTTGCTTTGGGCATGGTAACACCTTTACGCAGTGATTGCTAATCTCTAACTGAACTAAAAACATTGGAATTACCATAGATCTAACAATTTATACCCCTGGTCTTATAATTTTGATCATGTGTAAATCGCCTCATTTTATAAAAATGTTAATTTTTAAATAAAATGTTTGGAATGTAGCTTTTTGTTTCCATAACCTTTTAGATTGTAGTATTGGTAACCTTAAGTGGGAGGAGTTTAAAATCTATCCATAAAAAAAAATTATTTTTAAAGATTTTTAAGTGGTCTTAAATTTTTGATCAGGAGTGTATGACTGATCGTGTATACCTGCATTCCACCCGCTCACTTGGTCCTTTTCAAGACGCTTATTATCTCCGTGTCAGCTCAAGTACGGCTTGATCTTCATTTGCTGTGTCAGATTAGAAGCTTTCATGTTAATGCTCCCAATATGCATACCGCGTAACATGACGTTAGGCCGTTTTTCGTTATTGGCACACAAAATATACGTCCACCAATACCTAGCTCATCTTATAATAGTAACTGCAAGAAATAAAACAAAACTGAAAAACAGACAGAAACTGATAAAATGTAGCCACAATTTCTACTTTAACAGCTTCTTTTCACTTGTGGAATTCCCTTGCATTTGCTTGCTTCCCCGACGGCTGCAATCTCCAGGAGTTTAAATGTAAGATCAATAGACATCTGCTATTGCACTAACTCGCATCCATTCTCTCAAGCTCTTTTTTTATCTACTCCACCCCTATCCTCAGTATTCTCATCCATCTATTACCCTCCTCCTGACATTTCCTATAACTAATTCCTCTTTCTCATCACTTTCCCCTATATAACCCCCTGCACAACAGTGGCAGTAGAATGCCTTGCTTGGGGTGAGATAATTTTAAAAAAACGATTTGGATCACAATATAACTCTAGTCATCAAATGCAAATAATAATATTAGAATATATTAATAGGTATATTTTTTTCGTGTAATAAAATTATGAAAAATAATACACATTTAAGATTTTATTGTTTACTAATCCTTACGTGTGAAAACAGATGGCATTTCAAGAATAAGGGAGGTAAATAAAGTCAAGAAGGGTAAATAATGATTGACCTTTGACGAATATGCTACTGATGAATGACATGTGATATGAGTGAAAAATGATGTTGTAGGAATTAACAGTTATGAAGAAAAGAAGGTTAAATAACGACTGGCCTGTGAAAAAGAAAGTAAGATTGCAGTGAAGAATGACGTATGATATGATTAAAATCAAAGGAGGTTGCTTACATTACCGGTGCGTACCCTAGCAGCAAAGTGTGAATTGGTGAAACTTAAGAATAGAGTTCATCTGAAGATATTAATAGTTACTGAATAACGTCAAGTTGTGGCATTAGATACCTGCGGAAAAGAGTTTCCAGAGTGGAGAATGTCTCCCCTACAAAAAAAAAAAAAAAAAATACATAGGCCCCGTTAACGATTTCGAACAATGACATACAGACAGATAAACAGACACACACACACACACAAACATCTTGCCTTTTATATATATATATATATATATATATATATATATATTATCGATTTTCTGCACTATTGTAAGAACTGCAACCTTGAAACTTCTGAATATCGTTTCTTATGTATGAGTGTATCAAATTTGATTAAAATCGGACCACTCCTTCTATAACCTGATTTTTTTTATTATCGATTTTAGATATTTATCGGGGGTACCTCGACACAAAACCTACCTAAAAACACTCACAGACGCTTATAGTACAACTGTGTAAATTTTCAAGAAAATCGTTTCAGCCGCTTCGGAGTCTATAGGTAACGGACACACACACACACATACACACACACACAGACAAAGTTCCATTTATAAATAAGTTTAAATAACGAAAAAAAAACACAGAAATAACAAATGATTAATCAAAAACTGCTTTTAAACCTTTTGCCGTTTTAACAAGTACTCAATATTTACAAATAAGAAAAAAATGATATAGATTTACTAAATAAATAAACAGATGATGTTCCACATCTAAATAAAACCACCAACAAAATCACAATGAAGGCAGTCATTTAAAAAAAAACGAAGCTATAATAATCGCATTATAATAATCAAATTGTAATTACGTCACCATCTGCTTCGCTCTGATATATGTAGATGTATATGGTTCATACAACAGACGCGCAACAGAGGCGCATGTACTGAAGGAAATACAATGGGATGATAAAGAAACACATGAAAAGATCACCTGCACTTGAATCAACAGACCTCGTCAGTAATTACCATAAATACTAACGGGACGGCTTCACACTGCTGAGATCGTGCGTAGAAAAAATATGACGATGTAACCACGGAAGCGAATTTAACCGCGTTGCTCTTTGGCGTAGTCAAGTCGTTGTTAGTGAGGTGTATCGAAGTCTGCAAGTATCAGAACAATGCAACAAAATCAAAATTAAAATCTGGTATCTTTATCTTTGCTATTTGTCTATACATCTGAAATGAAGTAGTATTTACAGTATTTACATTATTCGAACTATTGTCCTCATCTTTGTTGCCATTTGTACTACGTTTCGGCCTTCTTCAAGTGCTTCAGGAAGCGTACAACGGCCGAAACATCGTACAAATGTCAACAAAGATGAGGACAATAGTTCGAATAATGTAAATACTGCTTTATCTCAGCTGTTTTCATCACAACTTTCTTACATTAAGTAATGACCATGATATGTTGAAAGCCGTGTTGATGGAAAGAGTTAATATCTTAATATCTTATTATATTAATATATGTTGCTGCCAAATTTCAGAACTGGATTAAAATGAATTGATGTTGTAAGCAAAGCCTAAAAATATTCTTCTCCTTAGACTTACCCAGATAAATACTAGACGTAGAATTACTGGTTTTAATTTAGTAAAATATATAATTGATACCTAGTTTAAAATAATTTAATTAATTGAAAATTCAGGAACTTATTACTTCATATAATCTACATAAGACCAAACGATATATTAAGCACTTGATACTGCAAAAGTCTGGGCAATAAATAAAGGGTAGAGAAGTAACATTTCAGTGGTTAAGAACGTTTTTGAACGCCCCAAAAATAAAGCCGTCTCAACTTGGTTAAAAAAGGGAGGAGGTTTTCTTTCTGTTTTTTTATTTTTTTTAATCTACTGCTAGGAAGGCTGGGTTTTTGTGTCGGCCCAGAAAGTTTTTCTCGTCAAAATCCATCTTTCACATTTATAAATCTCCCATTCGTTTGTGCATTGAATACTCTGGTCGAGGGCTTCTGCTATTCACCTCGAGTTTCTTCACTAAATCCAAAGAAGGATTTGCAATGTAATCCATCTTGATTTGGCATCACGACTTCAGTCACTTTCTCGCCAACGTGACATGGCTTCCCTCTGTCTTTTCTACAAATATTTCCATGGCAACTGCTGTGATGAACTTTTTTCCCTGGTGCTCCAACCGCATGACTTTACGTGTGCTACTAGACTGGCATCTAGGTCCCAGACTTTTACCGTTGAAATAGTTAATGTAACCATCTCTTCTTCTCTAAAACTTCATTTTCTCGCACTTTCCGCCTGTGGAACTAACTTCCATTTACCCGCTTCCCTCATAGCTACGATCCCCAAAAATTTAAATGCAACGTAAATTGCCATCTTCTATTAGCTTGAATGCCTTCCATCTTTAATTCTTTCTTCGACACTCCCTGTACCCTTTTTTCTCTCACTTTAACCCCCTACGCACTAATGGTGGTCCCGCCTTGTTTGGGGTGAAATGATTTTTAAAAAAAGTTCATGAGTCTATCACGCCAAACATCACTGTCCTGCATCGATGTGAGACGGTCATTAGAACGGCATTCTGCTTCATAACATAGGTGGTCAATGCTGCCGGTTGTGGGAGAAGCAAACCGTCTCGTGTCTAGAACCGTAGATTACTCGTGAGTTGTTGTTTTGCTCACCACCAATGTCATGCAAAAGCGTATTCAGCATAGAATACCAGGTATGGTTCCGTAGAGCTTTTGATTTAGTTGGATGTTGACTTCGAGAAATGTTAATGAAGGCTCCGAGTGTAGGTTCCATCACGCTTAGAATCTAGGGTTTTAGTTAATGTCGAGGCAATGAAACCATACATTAACACAGCCTCTACAGTGGCTCGAAAGAGTCTCCGTATGAGGTTGCCTGGTAGATCAGATTCTAAATTACATACATTTTATTCAAGGAGGCATAAGCTTTAGCTATTTGAGTTTCCACATCCTTCTCAGTAGAATTCATCTCGCTTCCTAGGTATATAAAAGATCAGACAAGTTTACCTGTGGCAATCTGTATTAAGCATTTCCCGATAAAGTTTATGAATTCAGTTTTAGAGGGATTGACATGGAGTCCAACAGACTTTTCTAGGTGATGTAAAAGAACTGTGGCATTGATAATGATGTCTGCAGATAGTTTGGCCATCTGTTGTCAATATCGGTCAATGGTGCAGGATATTGAACTGAGAGTCTTGGTCGTTTGAAACGGCTTTAAAAACACCAAAAATAAGAAAGCAGCGGGACTTGATAACATTCTTCCGGGTGTCTGGGAGGATCAGGATTTCAACGGCATTCTACTACTAATAATGCTACATATAATGGAGAAGCCATAGAAAGATGGAGAGAAGGATGCATACACCCTTTCTTCGTTTAAGACACTACAAAAATTGTTAATGAGTCAATTTTTTAATTAAATTATGTAAAACTGACAACATTTTTGCTCTTATTTATATATACTTGTTACAAAATAAAATCTTTGCATTTGCCTTGATAGACGAAGATATAAATTTCTTTTTGTCGTTATTCATATTGTCATTTTACAGATATATTCTATCTGAAATGTTACACACACGCGCATTTGCACACACACACATACATACACACACATTATATATATATAACTGTTTATTTATTTTTCCATTTATAGCCACATAGCATCATAGCCAGACGTTGCCCGTGCAACATTTTAATTTTTTCAGCGGATGAAACAAATACGTTTAAATTCGCTGCAGACACTTAAAATATAACCTATATATATATAAGGCAATCTGTGAGTCGGTGTGTGACTGTTCCATATGCACGCCTACATTTTTTTAATATTGCTTTTGTTTCAAAATTACGGGGGAAAATATTCACATTTTTTTGTTGACCAAATGAATTTTTAAAACGTCAGAATAAAAATTATATATAAAGGCTCATTTGTTTTTAATAAAAAATTATTTCAGTCTCGTTTGACACGTGTGATTTGATTTTAGTGACGTAATTCAGCAACCATCTTAGATCTTAGATGTTTTACGGAGCAAATGTAAACAATCTGCACCATTGGCCAAAAAGTGCGAAAGAGAAAAATTGCTGAACTTCAACGCAAAAGTATGTGTCAACCTGGCTTCCCTGTAGATATGTGTCCCTAGAAAGTTTGAATGGCGTAGCTTAAAAAATGTAGGCGTGCATAGGGAACAGTCATCACAGACTGCCTTTTATATATATAAATTTCAGGGCACGACAGCGTGTTGTAAATGGTTAGCAAGCTTTTCTCACTACATCAATTCCCACTGAAAAGTGAGTTCGATTTTCACTGATTGCCCAATACTTTCGGCCTCGTACCATGTCTAAGCTATGCTTAGATAGTCACTACATTAATAGCTTATTTCATAGCTGTGTGATTTTAAAGTGGGTGTTTGTTACTTTTGGATGTTTTCAAACCAATTGTTGTCCCTTTTGAAAACTTTCAAAAGGGATGCGTCAATATTCGAACTGTCAGAACACTGATGCATTCTTTTTGTAAAAGCTCAAAAAACATCTAATGCTAGGGATTCTCCCAAAAAAGCAAGCTCCTGTTTTGAAAATCATACAGGATAAAACAAGCTGTTAATGGGTAAATGTTATTAATTTGTTTATTAAACATCTTAAGTTTTATTTTTATGTTTGTTAAAAAGCACTTTTAAAAGTAAATAAAATAGAACATTCTATAATAAAAGAAATATATATATATATATATATATATATATATATATATATATATATGGAGGTGTATAAATATATGTGTATAAATATGCACGTATGTTTTTGCGTGATTTCGTTTTATACGACGTAACTGATGAACAAACAAAACGACCAACTCAAATTTGACGTCGTCGTAGTCTTTGGTAAATACAATTTAAACAACAACAACAAAAACAAAAAAAAATGACGATAGAAAATAAACGCTCACGTGAAGTCGGAAAGGGAAAAAGCTATGGCACGTGTCTTGGCAAACGTTCGTCGCCTGAACTGCACACACCAGTCGCCTGTTGAGATGGAGAACGATAAAAAGTTCGGACTCTCTCATCAGCCAAGCAAAGTCAGTGGGCGAAGTGTGTAAAGTCAATCGACATCTCTTGGCTGGATAGTTTTGTTTTGTTTTTTTTTTTGTTTGACGTTGTCCGAACAGAAGCAAATAAAATTACGGGTGGCTGCTGCAATGAAAACTGCCAGCTTAGCAGATACAGAAAGCCGGCCGAAACACCATAGCTGGAAGGGTTTTCATAAAATGAGAAAAAATTATGTAATCTGGCGAGAAAGAGAAAGCTGATTTAACGTTGGTCTAAAAAATAAAAAAAACAAAAACAAAACGAAAAACGATGACAGCTTTGTCTGAATTTTGATTGAGTTGAAAAGGAATATTTTTTAGGTAAATATTTAGCTGGTGTTGTTGCCTGGTTCTTCTATTAATTAAACATGTACTCTAGTGTACTAAATGAAAGTGCCCGAATTATTAAATTATTACCTTAAATTTTCCACCCGTAAGCCTTTGTTACGTATCAAGTTGATAGTTAAGCAACGTTGAGCCTGTTCAGTAGATGAGTGACTTTCGGAATATCACGAGCTGTAAGCTCAGATGTGCGGGTGGTGTAATGGATAATAGAATTGTTAATCGGAGAGCCGAGTTTCAATTCTTGTTGGTTTCGTTATATTCACTTATGAAAAAACATCATTGTGAAATGTATGAACCTACCTGTTCTCCACCCAGTTATGGGTTACTTTCCCCCGAAAATTCTTACAATATAAAAATATTTTCTGGCTTTAAATAACCTGCAAAGGGTTTATAAGCCGTAGAAAACGAATCAATAAAAAACTCCTGTAACGCGTATTATTTTTAAAATAATATCCGCGAGATTATTTCGATTAACTTATTTTAAGACTTCCCTAAAGCCAAAGTTAATCAAAATAATCAGGAGGCGACACGAATAACCAATATATATAACTATAAACAAGAGATTCAGGAACGCAGTGGCTCAATGCAAAACATATCCACATGATGGGCTCATCTCTCCAGTACCAATATTATCAAAGTTGCACTTTGACAAATCAATCATGAGATTCCAACCTCATTCTCATTGTTGGAATGCTAAAGTTTGGACCATTTGACCAATCACCCACAAGTTGGATACTCAGTCGATGAAAACTGATTATATGCAACTTGCACTTCAGAATTTAACTTTGATATATTTCATCATTGTTAAGCTATAACCACAAATTCTCTAAATTCAATTGTCTGTAATGATATAAATTATCCTTAATTATATGCTACTATGATTTACAAGGTTATATTCAATTGAAGATTAAACATGTTTGATGTAGAAAAATTCATTCATTGCAGTGTCTGTCTTGTACTTTAAGTGAATAGTTGTGATTGGAGAACAAATGAAAGATTAGAACTGCTTCTTTTTTTCTCTCTTGATTGTTTCAGAAAAAAAAAGAATCTTTGACAAAACATTAAGTGAACATCTTTTTTTAAAATTTGGAGATAAAAACAAATATTTAATGAGAACTTTTATGTATTTATTATTAGGCATTTAAATGACAGTCATGCAATGCATTTTGTCCTCTTTAAGAACTTTATTGGTTTAAAGTATTCCTTCTTTGATGGAATTTTATATTTGTAAGAGATGGAAACATAAACATGAATACCAGTTATATTCATGTACCAGGGGGAAATGCTGAATTTAAAATTTTTTTGTTTAAAATTTACTACACTGAATATGTCTAGAAACTGTCAAATAATGTATAGTAAATTTACATTCATTCAGGTCATTACAAGGTTTCTCCCTTCTTAGCAGATCTTTTATTACACTGTGGCATACTTAAAAACAAGAATGATAAAAGCAAAAGTGTAGAGAAACTGAATGAGATTGGTTAGATTGTGTCTAGACATGATAGAAAAAAAAACTCAAAAATTTTAAAATTAAAATTTTAATTTAAAAATTTAAAACTAAAATTTTAAATTCAAAATTCAGCATTTCTCCTTAGTACATAATTATAAATCAAATTCCAGTTGAATTTGTTGCATTCATTTTCACATAAGTTCTTTTGGGGAAAGGTATTAATCCATCTCTTCTTCCTTCAGCTATGGGTTGAATAGCAGAATAGATTGGGTTCTATATCTTTGGTTGGCAATCCAGTCTACTGCAGAAAGTAATGGCAATCTACTGCTGGAAAATCGTTTGCTCAGTCAGTCATGTTTCTTTCAAGATATGATCTCTCAAGCATATAGTACACATGGCAATTAACTGACTGACTGACATAATTATAAGAGGTATAAAGTCAGTTCTCTGTATAGGGCCAGGAAGTTTTTTTTCCACCTGAAACAATCCTGCACATATATAAATCTACCATCTGCCCGTGCATTGGATACTGCTGCCATATCTAGTTGGGTGCTCCTGCTATCCGCCTAGGTGTCCTTGACAAAATCCAACGGAGAATCTGTAATGTGATAGATCCTGACTTGTCAGCTCAGATACAGTCACTTTCTCACCAGGGCAATGTGGCTTCCCTGTGTCTCCTCTACAAATAATTTCACGGCTTCTGCTCCGAAGAACTTAGCTCACTGACACCCCCAATATATAAGTTTACTCAAGCCACAAAATTATCAACTAGGCCCCAACTTTTACTGTGAAACCAATAAATTGTAAACGCAAATTCTACTCCATCAGCTTCTTTTCTCTCACTTCCCACCTGTGGAATTTCCTTCTATTTACTTGCTTCCCACACAGCTACAATCTCCAAGAATTTAAATGTAAAGTCAATAGTCATTTCCTATCTCACTAACCTGCATCCTCTCTCTTATGCTCCTTTCTCCGTCCACTCCACTCTCATCAGTATTCGCATCCTTCTCTTACCTACTTCCTGACACCCTCTATAACCTGTCACTCTTTCTTATAACTTTCCTCCTATGTAACCCCCTGCAAAACAGTAGCAGTAAAATGCCTTGCTTGGGGTGGTATGATTATAAAAAGAAAAAATATAAAGCACAGTGAAGCAATGTACAGTAGCTTGGATTGAGGAGTCGGTGAGTCTTGTTCGATTTCCAAATAAATAGCAAAATAGACTGAGAAGAGTTGACGAAGAGAAGGAAAACATTGAATTCGAACCTGTCTGGAGAGGGCTTGGGCTTTATCAGACTATCTTGCCAAGGATACAACACATGTGGTGTCTCTAAGGCTCTAATGGGTCACAAGATTCGTGATCGTGGTCGTGATAAAAAAAAAAGAGGAGAAAAATTTAATGCCTGTCTAAAAAGAAAGTTAATAGTTTGTTTCGTTTTTTTATATGGAAATGGTCATGTTTACGTAAAATATTATAAACGTTAATCCCTCATTTGAAATGCCTGGAATAGAAAAGTATTTCTTGGCAAGACAGACATGTTATTTCTTTGTATGGCAACACCCATCTATATTCTGGAAGCGCGTTACGGCAGAACAAGGGGTAAAAATAGAAATGCTTCCTGATCGTGTTTTGTTTTTTGTTTTTTCTCCAAACCTGTTACTTTCAAATTCAAAACTCTGTTCATTTATTTTTTGTTCATTGGCATATCGACTCCTTATGGGTCATTTAACGCTTTGAAGTAATAAAGAAATTTTACTCTATTTTCACAATTAAATATATGGTATATTATATTCAGCTTTTGTGTATATACATGCTTGTGTGAACATAATAACTAAAGGCGCTGATATGTAGTTTTTATGTTGTAGTTTTGTTGAAGTTATATTTTAGAATACAATTTGATTCCTTTAAGAAATTATAGGATATTATATGTCATGAAATATTTCTTTTATATCAACCTCTATGGGTTATTTAATACCGAAGTCTAAATATTGTCCTCACCTTTATTGCCATTTGTAAGAAGACGTCGCTGCGTAATGAAACAGAGAGATACAGACTTGATGATTGAGCACTTACTAAACACACACAGACGCATACACGCATACATGCATACATACATTAATATGTATATACGGGGATGTGCGCATATGTGTATTATGATCGATATTAAATATTCGAAAAAAGTATGTAATATGGAATACGTGAAAACCAATTGGATGCTTAGATTTTGTTTATTTCTTTGTTGATGTTTCGCTCCTCTTCTACAAGTCAAAGAATCTGAAAATATCAAAGAAACTGAAAAGTATCTAATGAAAAATCGTTAGCACGGTGACATTGCTACTTAAAAATGTTGTGATTAATTTACAAAAAAAGTAATAATTTTTCTTTATAAAATATTTTTGTGGACCCAGAATAGGTCCGAAAGAATACTCGAACTTGGGAATCAGTGAAACATATATATTAAACGAAAAACAAATAAAAGTATGTTACACGTCAGTCTGACAGCCAAGTATTAGACCGGGATGACTCAACTCAACTCAACTCAACCCCGAGAGGCATATTCTCCCGGTAGTTATAATAATAAGAAAAGTTCATTATAGTCCAAAAAGGGTAGGTCCCATAACAAATATACCCGTCAAAAATCAATGAGATTTGTACATAGGAGATATTTTGTAATAAAATAAAATTATGGAGATTTTAACATATGAAAATAAAATAAATGAAAGAAAGTTATCTTAAGAAAATAAAGCATGTATATATAAAGAGATTAGTGAAAACATATAATTAAGAATAGAATTTATTATTATATATTAATTCGCTATTAAAGAAATGCAAAAATTTTTTATATGTGAATACACACACAAAATTAGGAAAATATACTTATATATGTAGCTATTTTTGTATGTAAACGTGTTTAAGCTAGCATGTGCGTGTTCTGTGCGAGTGAAGAAAGGATATAAAAAAATTGTATATGCGTATAAAGGTTGGGATGTTTTAGCGTAGTTATAGGTGTCAATTTAATTTTTAATTACTGCACCGTGGAAAGAAGAAATAAGCTCCGACCGGAAATATCGATTCAATTATTTTTACCTAATTACAGATTGATTATATCATCCTTGTACATATGTGTATTCGCACGCGCATGCGTTTATGTATGAACGTGTGCGCATGTGTGACAGAAGCGGGAAGTGTAATGGTGATAACCGAATTATATAATAATAAGTATAAAACAAGAAAACGAACGATTTTGATATGTTTTTTATTATTATTTATTTTTATTTTTTTGCTGTTGTGTAAATAAATACAAAGAAACAAAAAACCCATTGCTATATATATATACAAGAATTCAAGATTAAAGTCTCTCAGCCATGACAGCTGATATCAAATGCTCCGTTTTTAAGCATATCCGATTTTTATGGAAGAAAATGTTTGGCCTTTCGTAAACGTGTAAATCTGCGTTGTTCAAATGATATGTCTATCAATAAGAAAGTCATTGCACGCAAAACTTGGAATCTGAGTGGTTTTTTTACTATTATTTCGAACAATACGAAAGTAAAACAAAGAATTCTAACGAGTAGCACAAGCTCGTGTTTCATGTAAATTCTGAGATTGGATATTAACGGAAAGAGGAATACTGGATATAGATACCGGTTATTTGTGGATTGCTAGTAAAAACAACAACAAAAAATAAAGTAATTATTTTTTTCTGTGAAATTGTCAGCACAAAGAAATTACAGCGACTGTTATGATCAGCATGAAAAATAATCTATTTACCATAGGATGAAAATTACAGTTTACGTTTGAAGAAAGAAATATAAATTTTGACAAGTTTTTCAGAACCTATTACTCATGTCAATTTGCACATATCAAATTCCCAATACTTATCTGTATAAAGAATGAAGGTAACACACCAAAAGACAAGCATGAAGGTAATCAGTATTCGATTAACAAACAAAATGTGTGGCTTACCTAGTTATTATTATTCGTTTAATCATTTCACCCCAAACAAGGCAATAAAGCCACGAAAATATAAGGGGTTACTGAGCGCAGGAGAATATGAGAAAAGAAGAGCAGTATTAAGGAGGAGAAACAATAAACGAATAAGAATAAAAAAAAACAAAATCAACGGATAACGACTGACATTGCTTTTAGATTTTTAAAAACTAAATTTATCTGAAAATCAAAAAGCCGGAAGCGAGTTACACAAGCAGGAAGTGCGAGAGAAGAAACTGATAGCCTAGAACTTATGGTTATATCTAACCATTTCAACTGTAAAATGATGAGATCTAGCCGCCAATCTAGTACTGCGTTTAAATTCATAAAATGTACTCATAGAGGAAAATAATATCTATTTTGAATAATACAAAAACGTGCCACAAGGCTAAAAGTGGAGAGAGGGAAATGCTGGTTTTTTAATCTGTTTTATTTTAAACTTAGCTAAGCACGATTACTGACCCAAACATACCACAGTATTACTTACACCAAAATAACACATTCTTACCTACCATTTTTAATACAGACACCATAATACCCCAGGTATCTATGAAGTCTTAACTACTTCCCATAGGTGCGATTTGCATGGGCGGTAGTGGTTAATAATAATGATAACATTTAAAAATTAAAACCTTAGTGAGGAAAGTCCATCAGAACAACTACCATGAAAAAATTACGGGTACAAGGAAGTTACGTTCCAGCGGTGTGAAAATATCTGAATCCAAGATACTAGGTCAGAACCATAAACAGTTCAGCTTCTTCTTTTTGTAGTCTCGCTACTCTCAGGAAATTATGAATATAAGCTTCTTTTTCTGTCTACTCATATACGTGAATACATAACCACAGAATTAAATATAATTGTTGACATGTTAAAAATAATATCCAGAACTTTTGTTAGATATTTAGTTGGAGTTGCACAATAGGCACTGCGACCAGAAATAGAATCATTTTCAAAATATTATTCAGTCACTAGATTGTCTGGAAAGTTCATTCCAATTTTTAGTCGTTCATATTCCAACAGGTTAGAACACTCCAAATTTATCGACAGATATAATATGCTTACATTTCTGATTATAACCCAATTCAAACTCTCTCTTAAGAAAGAAAATTAAAAATGACTTAATTCGTATCAATTTTGCATCCCTACGTAAATGGAAGATACAGTTAAGTGCTATATGTGAAACAAGCTTGGGCGATCATGTTTCTTTCGAGACATGACTGACTGGGCAAAAGATTATTCCGCAGTAGGTTGCCATTGCTTTCTGCGTAAATGCGTTTTAGACAATTGATGCTTTTTTATTACCGTAAAAGCAAAAATACCTCGGAAGCAACAAAAAGATATTTGCTGTGTACGGTGAATGTGCTTTAGCTGACAGAATTGTTCGGAAGTTGTTCGCTAAGTTCGGAGTTGATAATTGTAGTCCTATTTATGAAGAACACTCAGGCAGAACCCCCGTCCCCTACACAAAATCAAGACATTGAATGGCATTGAATTGACATTACACAACGCAAGAATTGGCACAAATACTAAATTTATCAGAATCTACCATTCATGAGCACTTAGTGAAGTTTGAGTACTCAAATCGCTACGATGTTTGGGTACCACATGATCTGAGCGAAAAGAATATTTTGGATCGCATTTCTATCTGTGATTTCCTGTATAAACGCAATAAAATGCACCCTTTATTAAGCAAACGATATATGAGAAACGGATCATTTACAACAAGGATCATCGAATAGAATTCTGCGGTAAGCGACATGAGCCAATTTTAGCCACCCCTAAAGAATGTCTTAATCCTATGAAAGCCATACTGTGCATCTGGTACAATTGGAAAGGCATACTGTATAATGAGCTTCTGCCAGATAAGCAGGGAATTTATTGTGAAAAGTATTGCTCACAACTGGGCGTTTGCAAGATTATTTGTCTGTAAGTTAATATAACGAACCCAACTGGAATTGGAACACGGCTCTCCGATTAAATATTCCTGTATGGCACTTAAATGACTGACTGAATGCTTCAGATATGTTCTTTCAATCCTATTGCCATAAAATATTTGCCTATATTTTAGTCGTGATTTTAATAATGGCTTGACAGATTTGAGCGGAAGATACGAGAAGGTATTAAGAATGAATGGATGTACTGGTAGTATAACGGAGATCGTCAGGGAAGGTGTAGTCGGCGATTTGGCACATGACACCATCCTTAAACTCAAACGAACGTTGATGTCGAAAACATTGTGGGTAACAGTTCAGTAGTAGAATTATCCATAGTTGTTGAAATCGATTGTATTTTTGCTTTACATACTTAGTATCTGTATATCATGTCTAATCATTACACTAATCGCACCTCCAACATGTCTAACGATTACATCACCGGCATATCCAAACTCACAGCATCTGATATTCTTAAGCGTTCACCCATTTAGGCAATTACCAGGCTCGACGTTGCTTAACCGGCGTTTCAACTCTATATATCTGTAAGTCCTGTAGGAATGCAAGAAAAATTGAATAAGAAGTTTAACTGCAGCATCTTGTGAGTTGTTTTTCATGAAACCTGTATACAAGAGAGATTTCGTTTCAAATACAAAATTATATATATTGTTAAATATAACAGACAATGAATGTCTATTATGTTTAATTGTGAGCCTTTCTAAAAATCGTATTTCGGCTTTAATTTCAGGTGAAAATTAAGAAAAAAATTGTCCAACATTTGGATATTTTTTTATTATGCTGGTTCTAAGCTTTCGGCTCACATGAGCATCTTCAGCGAGATTACAGGGATGTTAACATAAAGACAGTTACCATCAAAGATGACATTATCTTGTGTTGACATAAAGCATTGCTAGTCACTGAATAGCAGACGCAGGTCGTAAATTTGTTATGCGATTCTATGACGTCACACCGCGTGAGAGACCGAAACGTTAACAGAACCATATGTCTAAATGCAATGTAAGGTGTTGTGACCAGTTTGAAATGTGATTTTATTAAGTGTGGGTTGCTTTGATTTAATGTAGATGGCCTCCAATATCTGAATTTTTTTTACTGTGTGTATGTGTGAGTATTATTGTGTTATCAAGTAAAATCAGTCTAATATTACCTACGTATAGTGTGTGTGTGTGGGTGTGTATGTGTGTGTGTGTGTGTGTGTGTGTGTGTGTGTGTGTGTGTGTGTGTGTGTGGCATAGAGGATTGAATTTGTTTAGGTAGTCCCCAAACTAAATATTAAATTTAAGTTATCTTAAAATCTGGTATAAATTTAGAAATAATGCATTTATTTCTAAATTTTAAGAAACGGCTAAGAATCTTTTTCTTGTCGAATTCTTGTCGAATTAGTTTTGGCAAAAGCCATTAGTATCAAGTCCCCATTGAGGATCGAACTCACCATTCGTTATTAAAGTTTATGCTAGATTAATTTGCCAAACCCTTCCCTACAATGCGACACACTGAGCAATTATAACAATCAAAGGTAACTTTGTAGTGAAAGTGAGTTCTCTTATAATTGTACAGTCGGTCGAACAACTTATTTACATTTTCTCGGGATCGGTGTCAGCATTAAATATCGAATGCACTCGCATCTTCTCTCTCTTTATTTTATTTTATTTTTTGAAAATGTTTGCACTTAATCAAGTAACCATTTTCTCACTGTCATAAGTTTGCATTGTTGCATTTATAATTCTGATTTTCTTTAAGTCTCTCCTCTTTTAACCCTTTTTGTTCGGCTAGAGCATCAAGCTGTCAAAAAAACACAATAGACTGAATAAGTTAAAACGTACGACACAGTAGTTTTGGTTTGCCGAGTGGTCGAACGAAATAATAAGGTTCGAATAAAAGGGGCTTCTTTCTCCTAAAATTTGAAGTGTAAATAGAATTGATGAACGGCTAGCGAGTTTTACGTTTATTTTTTATTTGTTTGTTTCTTTTTATTTTTCGGGGTTATTTTTGTTGCTATTATTTTCAAATACTTTTTTAAAATGTTTTGGTAGTTCATTTGTTTGTTTGTTTCATTTTTTTTTTCTGGTTTCCAGTTTACTTCTCTTGTTTTTGATTCCATATTCACTTCCGTGTATGTGTTTTCCATGAACATTTGGTTTTTCCTTTTTTATATATTTTTTCTTTTTTTTTTTTTTCAGTCTCTTGTTTTCGTGCCAAACATCATTTTTCTCTCCCTTTTCACGCACCTTATTGTTGCTTTGGTGGGCGTCCTAATCCCGTGCCGAGTAAAAATTATATACCCATCAATCATTTCCACTATCCACCCGCCACAACAATCTTCGTCTTCGCTCTTCTCGGCTCGTTCCTTTCCTCATCGACCAGCGCGGAACAGACACAGAACGAAATGCAGTAAAAACCAAGCAAAAACAGCAACATAGAGTCCTTGAATAAACAACCTGGAAGGGTAAGGCATAAAGAAAGAAATTTCGCAGGGACAGGCAAGGCGTGTAATCTTTGCAAAACGATGCGTTCTGATGGTTCGAGTAATATGGTATTTTCTCTTTCTTACTTTTGCATTTTCGAAAAAGTTGCGGATTATTTCAGTAAAACATGGAGTCCCTTTTCTTTATTTTACGATGTAAAGCAGAATTAAACACTGTTTCTTTTGCATTTTGTATTTTTGTGCACCCGCATACATATATACATATATATACTTGTTGCGTGCTAGATTACATGTTTCCATAAACGTATGAGTGTATAATAGCTCAGATGATAACATGTATGTAAAAACAGATAGATAGATAGATAGATAGATAGATAGATAGATAGATCATAACAAAGATAGAAAGATCCTAATGAGAGAGATAGAGAATCTATCCTTGTTAGGAGCTCACTCTCTATCTCTAGGAAAGAGGAAAGTGTAATCTTTACCACGTGAGAGAGAGAGAGAGAGAGAGAGAGAGAGTGAATGAGTGATAAGGGGGTCTTTACAGGGATAGCTAGCTAGTGAATTAGATAGATAGATAGATAGATAGATAGATAGATAGATAGATAGATAGATAGATAGATCTTATTTTTGCATATCTATTCATAAATATACAGATATATTGGAATGGATAAGTAAAACTGAACTCTGGACATAGTGTGCATATTTTGCTTTTGTGTGAGTTCGAGTTTGTTACATTCACTTGCGCGCATATATTCTTGGAAAATTTATGAATCTATCTCTTCTCCTCCATCTGTGGGTTAAATAGCAGGACAGTCCAGGTCCTATAGCTTTGGTTCGCAATACGTCTATCACAGAAATAATAAAAAAAAGAAATCTGTGGATAGTCATGATCGTTTATGCCCTGATGGGACATTGTATTAAAAAATAAATAAGAACCATAACAATGAATACATAGTTAATGTCAGAAATATTGACGGATATCGACAAGAATAAACTTAACGATTATTTCGGTGATAAGTTGTAGGATTTACACAGAATTCGATCTGATCGGTTTTATAGATAAAAAAGGGAAATTATAATAAAAAGAAAAACATGCAATGAATGCATACACAACTCAAGAAGATTTTAGTCTAACTTAATTAATGCTTAATTAGTTTTTAAATTTTTAATTAAAAATTTCGTTAACATACTTATTTTGCCAAAGCAAGATGTTCGTGTTTAACATAATTACACCATCCTAATTAGTTTCTTAACACCTAATTCAAAGTTTCACGTTCCATGATTTCACTGAGCCACGAAGAAACACAAGAATAAACATATCTTAATAATGGCCTCAAAGTGCAAGATAATAGATGCAGGCAATTTCAATATAATAAAGAAAGCTGCTTCTTTTAAGCGCAATGATAACAGTTATTGACTGAATACAAAAAGTGCTTCCATAACGTCAAAAGTTATTGACTGAATACAAAAAAGTACTTCTTAACGTCAAAAATTACTAACTGAATACAAAAAAGGGGCTTCCTTTGTTAAAAGTTATTGACTGAATACAAAAAAGGGCTTTCTTTACGTAAAAATTATTGACAATACAGAAACAGTGTCTCCTTCATGTCAAAAAATTATTGATTGAACAAAGAAAAAAGTGCTTCCTTTAAGTCAAAAGTTATTGACTGATTACAAAAAAGGGATTCCTTCAAGTCAAAAGTTATTGACAATACAAAAAATAGTGCTTACTTTACGTTAAAGTTTATTGAATGAATACAGAAAAAGTGCTCCTTTTGCGTTCAAGGTTATTGACTAAATACAGAAGAAGTGCTTCCTATAAGTTAAAATTTATTGACTTCAATAGAGAAAAAAGTGCTTCTTTTACGCCAAAACTTATTGACTGAATAGATAAAAAAGTGCTTCCTTCAAGTTAAAATTTATTGCTTGAATAGAGAAAAAATGCGCTTACTTTACGTCAAAAGTTATTGTCTGAATACGGAAAAGTGCTTCCCTTACGTAAAAATCTATTGACTGAATACAGAAAATGGGCTTCTTTTAAGTTAAAAACATTGACTGAATACAGAGAAAAGTGCTTCTTTTACGTCAAAAGCCTATTAATAATTAGCGCTAACCTCTGAATGCAGAAAAAAAATTTAAGTTAAAAGTTATTAACTGAATACAAAGATGTGCTTAAAGTTAAAGTTATGAACTAAATACAGAAAAAAGGGTTTCCTTTAAGATCTTCAATAAAAACGAATTTACTGTTTGTCACGTAACTTTTGGCCTAGGTTGACTGATTTTACGACATGTCACTCCTTGTTGACATAACTTTATTACAGTTTATTATAATAGTTCTATTTTATTATAATAGTTCTATTTTATTATAATAGTTCTATTTTATTAATAATTAGCAATAACCTCTTTTTGTGTCTTATTTATAAAGAAAGTTTATGATAGGCATGTGTGCACAGGAAAGAGCATTGTATATATATATATATATATGATTCATGGAATCAGGCATCCGATTGGACCAATGAAATATATCCAGCTTTTTTCACTTTTAGGATGATACATTCAAACGAAAAAAATAATATTTCTTTGAATTTATGAAACATCTTTGTTATGTTTCCAATAGTTTGCTTTTATCTTTTTCAATATGATTTTATATTTTACATCTTTCTTCTTTAAATTCACTGCTATTTCAATTCCTGTCTTTTTATCTCGACATTTTAATTTTTTTTTCTATTTTTCGAAAACAACACTCATCTTCCCACTTCCTTCTAGTTTATTCTAAAATCGTAAGAACCGTGCAGTGTCCTTATACAAGTACCTGTTGTGTGGTCTGTGCGTCAGGCCTCGGGTCTCCTCCCAACGCCTTCCTTTATGCGACCGCAGAAAAGCAGCGTATCCCGTCCGCTTGACTGAATTGCTGGTAAAAAAAAGGCGATCGGCACCCGGCAAGTGTCCGCGCCTGTCCAAGCGTACAATCACCATCAGTTAGGTTCTGCATATCAATATCTGTTGATAATAATAACGAATAAAAACACGTTGTCCATCCCCGCCTGCCTGCTAGTCCTTTGCACTCATCCAGGCGTACTTTGTATGTATAATGCTTTTGTATGTTTTATGTATGTATGTACTTCACTGTAGCTGTACGTGCGTACGTGTTTATCTGACGATTAGAGACGAAGACAATAGAAGAGAAAAAAGAAAGTAAACTGAAAAGGAAGAGCGAATAATATTATAGATGTTTCAGAGAGGAAAAAGAAAAGAAAAAACGAGAAAAAAGAAGAAATAAAAAAGAAAAAGATAATAAAAAGAAAGACAAGAAGGGGTAAAATATATGAGACAATCTTCTTCGGGAAGGTGAAAGCAAAGAAAGAAAAATAGAACGTTATATAGACGTCAATATGCTAGTGTCGTTAAAAACAACAAAAACGGGAAGCTGTGGAAAATCATGATCGCCTACATCCAGAAGTAATATTGAGAGAAAGATAAAGAGAGAGGGAGAGAGATGACGGGGTTCAGACGGAAAGACGATGTGTTACACAAAAGTTAATGTATATTTCTTTATTTTTTGGTGCGGTGATTTCCAAAGATGTTTGAAATACTCAACCTGACGCGAGAAAAGATACGTAACTTGACAAATAATTAGATAGATCAATGCACTCTTCTGCAACACCTGGTAGGTTGGTGTGCACGTGAACGCGTGAGTGCTTATACCTGATGGTGTGTGCGTGTGTGTGTCTGTATGTGTGTGTGCGAGACACACAAATATAAGACATTGTAATAGGAGGTTGTGTTAGAGCTTGTGAGAGAATGTGTTTGTATACATGAGAGCGTAGTAAAAGGATGTGAGTAGGAGTGTACAGATTTAAGGTGACTGGTAACAAGTAATTGAGAGAGATAGAAAGACAGAAACTTCGTTTGTTTTATTTCATTTTATTTATTTAGTTAGTTATTTTGTGGTTTTCTTGCATAAGTTTCTTAGCAAAAATTTTAACAGTCACTACTAACTAAAATATTTCAAATTTTACATAATGGTGGCGTTGTTTCTACTCGAGATACCTTTAGATATTGCTATATAAGACAAATTAGGTGCTATTTTGTTAAATAAAATTAACTTTTTTCGCATAGTACACATAACAAATGACAGGTTTGTTTGCGTATAGATTAGCATATACCTCGGATCAGTGTAATAACTATTCCTTGTGACTAAGATCATTTTTGTGCACTCTGAGATAAAGTGTAAGGGTTAAATACATACACAGACAAACAGTATATATATATATATATATATATATATATATATATATATATATATATATATATAGTAGAACCTGAGCCAGACCAACCTACCTAGGTTTCTCCTAAAAGGATAGTCTGGGAAAGCTGGCTAAAGAGGCAAAGAAAAAAACGACAAACGACATATAAGCGCTCAATACATAGAACATGTATTGAGCGCTTTTTGTTAGATGGTTACTCGTGCCGGTTTTTTTTTTTTCTTTCTTCTTTGGACTTCGAGCTGATTTCTGTCCGAACACTTTTGACAGACTTTCATGTCCTAAGCTCTTTCTTTCTTTTTTTTTTTTTAACCTTTTATTTTTCTTCGTTCTAAAGTTTTCGAGGAAGGTTTTCAAGACGAGTATAACTAAATATAATCCCGTTTATATATAGTGTATCAAGGCAGCAAATAATTTTCTAAACAGAGAAATCAACGGCAGCAGTTACCAAAAATAGTAAACGTAGTCGCAAATTTGTAATGCGGTTCTATGACGTCACACCGCGTGATAGCGGAGTTTTATGTCAACACAAGATATTGCTGGTGGATGTTTTTGTGTTACCGTCCTTCTGACCTCTCTGAAGATGGCTCATGTGAGCCGAAAGATTAGAACCAACTTAATAAAAATTATCCAAATGTTAGAGAATTTTTGTCTTTTATTTCAACTGAAATTAAAGCCAAAACATGATGTTTAGAACGGCTCATGATTAAACAGAATAGACATTCATTGTCTCTTATATTTAACAGTATATATATATAGCGTGAAGACGACGTTTCAAAATGAAATAGAATATTACTGTTCTATGCTGTCCCCAGTGTTCTTTTTTTATATTTATAAATGTATATAAATATATACACAATGCATTTTTTCGCTTCCATCGTCTCGTATGCATGAGTTTGTCGTTGCTTGGAAATCTTCCATGTAAGCAAAAATAGACTATCATTAATGTTTGACAGTGAATTGTTTAATATATTGTAATGTAATTGGTATCTTTGATAATGGCTTATGTACGCTGAACGCTTAGGTAGGATTAAAGAATATGTATCACTATTGTGATTTTCTTAATCTTTTAATGATAATCCTATTAAGCTTATCAAACGATATGTAAATACACATAATATATATATATATATATATATATATATATATATATATATATATATATATATATATATATATATAAGTTGTATCAAAAATATTTTAACAAAATGGGTCCGGTTCCTCACACGAAAACAAAGACAAGAGACCATATAAACATATGTCCGCAAATCTTTCGTTTTTGAGTAATTTAGTTTAAAGTTTACAACAGACGCTATTAAATGTACATTTCAAGATAGAAGCCAAAAATACTATAGTAGATATTGAGGCGGTCTCTTGACATCAACACAAGGTAAAATGTCTATACAAAAATATGTCCAAAAAGACCTCGTTGTGCATCAATACAACATTTCAAAACAAATGTTCAAAATGTCCTCCGCTTGTTTCTACACACGCATGCACACTGGCAATCACTTTCAAATACTACCACATGGTGTCGAAAGGTGTCGCACACTTCCATGAGTCGTTGATAAATTATCTCTACATTATTAATGTCTGCTGCATAAACCAATTGTTCTAGGTGGCTCCGCAGATGAAAATCCAAAAGATTGTAATCGAGGGGAATGTGCAAACCATGAAATTGGTACTCTTCTACCTATCCATATTTTATGGTAGGTGTCAGCAAATGCATCGCAAACAATGTGACTAAAATGTGTTGGAGCCCTATCATGCATGAACCACGTGCATCTTCGTATCACCGAGGGTACATCCTCTAGCAGGTCTGGAAGTGTGTTTGAAATAAATTATTTGTAGACAGCTCTTATGACGTGTTAGAACATATGTAGCTATTAGACAGTCACCTACAATTCCAGCCCAAACATTAATCGTAAATTTGTGCCTAGCCTGTATCGTACCGTGTGGATTCCGATCCTCCCACAAATGTTGGCTGTGAAATTTTGTTATTCCATGTCTTTCAAACGTTGTCTTATCTGTAGCGATAAACAAGCGACAAACAACGGATCGGCGTTTTGTGTAAAAAGCGACAAACAACGGATCGGCGTTTTGTGTAAAAAACGATCGGCAAAAGTTTTCCTGTAATGAGGGATCAAATGGCAAAAAATCCTACACACATTGTAAATGATACGGATACAGGAGCTGCTCTTGAAGTACCTACTATGCTGCACTATGAGATGTACGACATGCTAGAGCCACTTGATGTGTGTTTGAATCTGGATCGTCACCGACAGTCTGTAGAATGTGTTCTTCGTGGCCAGACGTACGAGCACATCTCTCTCATCCCTGACTGATCTCAGTCTAGCCTGTCTGACTTTTATTGAAGCATCCTCTTTTTTTTGTTATTTTTCGGGATTTGAAGAATCTTTAATAAAAGTGTAACGTGTTAGATTGACATGCATTTCCTATTTCTTCTTTTTTATTTATTCTATCATCTTGTCGGATCCCGATCCATATATTCAAACTCACACACACACATACACACAACACACACACACACACACACACACACACACACACATATATATATATATATGTGTGTGTGTGTGCATGTGTGTGTGTGTGTGTATGTGTATGTGTAAATATAATATATCGCACGTATGTGCTAGCCTTAATTAAACAGTCATCGATGTATTACAATAACAGAGTTATAGACTGTGATTTACCTCACCGTCAGTCTTTACTCAGCTCCTGAAGATTGCGTTGAGGACGAAACTCTTAATCGTACTGCCGGTTACATATATATATATATATATATATATATATATATATATATATATATATATATATATGGTGGGATGAGGTAATTGTTGCCATTTTATATTTTTAATTTTGCGCCTGCACGATATTTATTTTTGATTTAGTCGGCTACACAGTATAGTAGTGTCAGTTACACACCGCCTGTGAGACCATGACCACCATGACGCAATTTACTTCGCTAGAATTAGAAACAGTATGCTGTACCGCTTGGTATTCGCGCCGGAAGCTTCAATACGAACATTTCAGATGTTTCGGTATGAACCTGATAAGAGTGCAGAGGATTTGAGAAGAGTTGGATGATATATTCAATCAAAATGATGGTGATTAGAGTGCTCACAGGTGATGGCGACGTTATACCGCCATTCATTTTCCCTCAGACTCAACATGGTGACTTACATCAAGTACTTTGAAGAGGTAGTGCTGCTTGGGTCTTAGAGAGTAGTTTCTAGAAGACCTTACGTTTAACAACAGGATTCTGTACCATGACATAAATGCAGGAGAAACAAGTCATAGCTGTTAAGCAATTTCTTCGACCAGTTCACCTCTTACATCCGGTCATCTAACTCCAAAGACTTCAACCTACTTGATTACTATGTGTGCGGCACAATTGAACAGGAGACCAACAAAGCACCAAAGATGAACCGAAGACAAGATTTATGGCAGTCTTCACCAACTTATATATATATATATATATATATATATATATATATATATATATATATATAATTCCAAGTGAAGAGGACTCAAGGTTTTTTTTAAATTTTGAGTGCTCTGGCATTTATTTTATTATAAACAGTGCCCAATATAATGAGTATTATAGAGCTTAATATAATATAATATAATATAATATGATTATATGGTTATGTCAATTTTACATTGCGACATGGAAATTTCTATGTAAAATTGACATAACCATATATATATATATATATATATATATATATATATATATATATATATATATATATTACCTTGGTTTTATAACTGAAACAGTTAGGCTGTCAGATCCTCATACGTCAAATCTGACGGGAGAGTAAATAATATATATATGTATATATACGTCACATATACGTCACATACGTCAGATCCGACGGGAGAGTCCATAATGGACTCTCCCGTCGGATTTGACGTATGAGGATCTGACAGCCTAATTGC
Source organism: Ascarosepion bandense (assembly GCA_037127315.1). Taxonomy (NCBI): domain Eukaryota; kingdom Metazoa; phylum Mollusca; class Cephalopoda; order Sepiida; family Sepiidae; genus Ascarosepion; species Ascarosepion bandense. Next base: position 339,206 of record JBBBDQ010029098.1, read on the forward strand.
TTCAGTTATAAAACCAAGGTAAATCGCCAGAAGACCCACACATGTGATTTGATTAAAGTGGTGACGCACAAGATTTAGATGCGTTAAAATTCAACAAAATTATTTGGAAAATCAGAATATGGAATTAAAAAATACTCAACACTTCAGAAATTCAAGTGCATGGATCACTTATTAAAAAATAGCATAGGATAAGTTAATTTAACACTGCTAGATTAACCCACTTTTTCTGCCATGAAATCGGCTAGCTGGCGTTCTATTCAGGATTAAAAAAAGGAAAATACATTAAACTCTCTTTCTCACTTTTGCTCTTTTCGGTCACAAGACGCGGTTGAGAATCTTCAAAAGAAATTAATTCAACACATGAATGATTTTATGCATGTGTTTTACATAAAGAACAACATAAGAAGAGAAAGAAAAGTAATATTTATGTGCATGCAGATCGCTCTTAGAAAGAAAAATTAGTGTGTGTGTGTGTGTGTGTGTGTGTGTGTGTGTGTATGCGCGCGCGCGCGAGTACACTAAAGGTGATTTGAAGAAATTTACCAACACTCTCTACCAGGAAGATTGAAGTCCATAGCAGTTCAGCACTCTTTTCTTTGTTTCCAATGAAACATTCCTGTTTGGTAATACTTTATTTGGTTTTGCGAAGGCATCTTTTGCTACTCCAGTTTGCCTTCGGGTTTCGGTGTCATCTATTACATTGTTTAAAAGGAGAGACTCTGTTTTAAAAGCATCAAGTGTAAACAAAAAAATATCGTCGCTTTATTTTATCAAAGCGAGGTCATCGGTAATGAAATTGGTTTCCCCACCAGGCTTTTCTGGTGGGAAGGGAGGCTAGACAAGCAGCAGGATTAAAATCAAGATTTGTCAAAGGGTAGATGAATGTTCTTGTACGGTCAACTGCCACGGGTTAAACCCAGTTGCATAGTTATGTTCTCAACCAGGGTGGTGATATGGCATCACTAGATGAAAGGCTTTCGAGATTGAAGGAAACGTCCAGGACGGATGATTCTCCATTGGAACCAATAGTCATGTATCTCTGACCAAGTCAAGCATACAATTTGGGGACATTGGCTGAAAATTTGTGGCTATCCTGGGAATAATAGTAATCCTGTACCTAATGCATCCCTTGAGAACAAAACAGAGAAAAAGGATTTAAATTTTAAATGATATGTAAATGCTATAGTTGGTGAGAATATTTTCTGAACATAAATTATATAGAAATTATCTGAATGCTTTGTATGTCCGAGCGCTTTCGGCTATACTTCTAGCCATTATCAAAGACGATTGCATTTATGAACAATACTAACTCCCCTGCAAGATTCAAATAACAGAGAACAAATATTGTTTACAAATTCACATGTTCATTAAGAAACTGTGTTCTTGATCTATTAAGCGATATCTATCCTCCTATGTGGCAGTGAGTTCTAGACAATCTCCTTAAAGATGAAGAAGAAACTTGAAGAAACAGAAATGTGGTTTTACAAAAAGATGCTCAGGATAACATGGACCGAATACGTGAGCAACGACAAGGTATTAGGGAAAATGGAAATAAAAAGGAAAATTATATTTATCATTAGGAAGACATTAGGAGGACTTGGAAAATCTGATACTCACAGGACAGTCTGGGAGAAAGAGAGATAGAAGAAAGCATAGCGTAATATAAAGCTTAAGTAAATGGATAGTGAAACAGGGTTTGAGAGAAATAAGAAAATTTAGAAGTTCCTGATCAATCAAAATTCATAAATAATTATTTTGGATATGCTACAACATATTTAACAAAAAGACTCACGTTGCATCTCACTGATCATAGCTCAAATAAATACGTATGACGACCTACCAAACTCCATCTGCAACTTACCGGTTGATCATACAAATATAATAGCCTCATTTACATGAAGAAAAAAGGCTAAAAATAGTGGAAGCTTTCAAAAGAAAAGAAAAAAGACACGCAAAAATATCAAATATGAACATGGCCACAATGAGCTGACTGTGTTTGGAAAAAGAAACATTCTTATAACTCGAGATACATACATAAAACAAACCATACATTCAGTTAACAATAAATCCTTTCCCTTACAGCTCTTAGAAACATTTGTTTTCTCAGCTCCCGTTACGCCGTCTTTATCTGCTCTGTTAATTTTACACCTAACTGATTTAACCTCTAGCTGAAGGAAGGATGACATTTGTGCTTAAGTGAGGGCAGTAGATGCGGTTGAATTTGATCTCTTCTTGCCGATTTCATAAACATAACTAGTTCGAATTCCGGTAACCGTTTTTCTACCCACAAATCCGGACAGTCATTTTTTATCTGTCTCTATTTATAACTCCCTACCTCTTCATAGACTCGCATTGTCTGTTTTGGCACATATAAATCCTTTCGTTTTAAAAGAAATATAACACTGACATTGCATGATACATGAAAGATTTTACGACATTCAAATATTCTTCATTACATCTCACCAAACATTATCACTATTTTCTATTTCTTCTCATTTAAACCCTCACTATCTACTCTCCTTCTTTTTTCCTTACTTTCTTTCTACTTTCTTACTTGTTTCTTTCTTTCACTCTCTAGATAGCCCTTTTTTTTTACTTCATTTCCTTCTTTCTTCACTAGCAAGATAACATTTATTTTCATTATCATTTACCATTCTTCCTTTCATTGTCTTTTATTACCTAGATATTCTCTCGCGATAGCTTTCTTCTTTCATTTTTCGTTCTTTCTTTATTTCACTAGCTAGATAGCTGTTTTCTTTTTCTTTCATTCTTTTATACTTTCTTTCTTTGTTTCTTTCACTAGCTTGATAGCTTTTTCTTTTTCATTCTTTCTGTTATTCTTTCTTTTGTTTGTTTCACTAGATAGATATACCTGCTTTTTCTTTCTTTCTTTCTTTCTTTCTTTCTTTCTCGCTTTTTTCACTAGCTAGAGAGCCTTTTTTCTTTCTTTCTTTCTTTCACAAGCTCGACGGCTTCTCTATTTTTCTTTTTTCATTCTTTCATTCTTTCTTTCACTATCTGTATAACCATTTTCTTTTTTCTTCTAATCTTTCTTTCACTAGTTAGAAAAAAATTTCTCTTTCTTTCTCTCTTTCTTTTCTTCACTAAATAGGCTTTTTCCTTTTTCTTCCTTATAATTCTTCTTTCTATCTTTCATTAGCTATATAGCCTTCTTTTTTCTTTGTATCTTTTTTGGTTTCACTAGATACATCGACTTATTTTTTATTTATCATTCCTTCTTTCTTTCTTTCTTTTGCCTGCTAAATAGCTTTTTCTTTCTTTTATTCTTTCTTTTTTTTAGCTAAATAGCTTCTTTTTCTTTCTTTCTTTTTTACTTTCTTTCTATCATTCTTTCACTAGCTAGATAGCTTTCTTCTTTTTCTTTCTTTGTTTCATTCTATCATTCTTTCTTTTATAAGATAGCCTTTTTCTTTCTTTTTTCTTTCTTTCACTAGCTAGATGGCCTTTTTTTCTTTCTTTCTTTCATCAATCTATAGATTCTTTCATTAGCTAGAAAGCTTTTCTTCTTTTATACTTTCTTTCTATCTTTCTTTCACTAGCTAGATAGCCGTCTTTTTCTTTCTTTCATTCATTATTTCTTTTTCGCACATTTCTTTTTCCCTTTTCTATCTTACTTTTAATAACCTTTTCTTTTTTCTTTCTTTTATTCTTTTTTTCGCAATCTAGATAAGCTTTTCCTTCCATTCTTTCATCCTTGTTTCAGATAACATTCTTATTTTCCTTTCTTTCTTTTTCTTTCTTTCTTTCACTAGCGAGATAGCCCATTTTTCTTTTATTCTTTCTTTCCTAATTTCTTTTTTCTTTTATCATTTTTCTTTCTGTTTTTTTATCCCCTTTCATTTATTTCTTTATCATTTTTTCTTTCTTTAACTTTTCTTTCTTTTTTATCGCCTTCTTTTACTCTTTCTTCTTTACTTTTTCTTTCTAAATCCGATATTTTTCCTTTTTAATTTTTATTACCATATTCTTTTTCCTTTTTTTTTCTTACTTTATTTCTCTCTTTTTTAAACCATCTCATTAGCTATCCCTGTTATTCTTATTCTTCTTGCTTTCTTTCTTTCTTTCTTTCTTTCTTTCCTTTTTCTTTCTTTCTTTCTTTTACTAGTTAAGTAACAGCCTTTTCTTTTCTTTTTTCCTTTCTTTCTATTTCCTTTTCTTTCTTTCTTTCTTTCTTTCTTTCTATTTCCTTTTCTTTCTTTTCTTTCCTTCTTTTTTCTTTATCGTCCCCCTTTCCCCTTTCTCCCTTTCATATCTTTTTTTTATCTTTCTAAAGCTGATATTTTTCTTTTTGATTTTTATTCGCATATTCTATTTTCTTTAACTTCTCATTTCAACATTCTTTTCATCATTCGCCTCGTGGCTTACAGCCATATAACGTTGAAACACCGATTCTCGTACTATCACCAAAGTTAAGAAACGTCGAGCCTGATCAATACCTAGATGAGCGACTGCTTGAGAATACCAGGTGCTGTAAGCTTGGATGTTCGGGTGGTGTAATGGATGACGGCTCAGAATTGGAAATCAGAGAATCGAGTACGAATTCCAGTCGAGTTCATTAAATTCCTAGGAAAGGTATTAATCTACGTCTTCTCCTCCCCAGTTATGGGTTAACTAGTATGACGTGTATCGGTAAATCATTCTTACAATCTGAAATATTTTCTTACTTTTAATATCTTTCAAAATGTTGATAAACCGTAAAAAAACAAATTCAACATTAGCTAACCTTTTTTCTCTTTTTTCTGTCTCTTTCTTTCTTTCCACTTCTCTCTCTTTTTTTATTTTTTTTACTTTTGATTTTTAGCGCATCCATTTTCTTTTTCTTCTCATTTCAACTTTCTCTTTCTTAAAACCATCTCACTAACTAGCCTTCTTTCTTTCTTTCACGTTCTTCTGTTTCTTCTTCTCACTTAACTTTTCCTTTTCGAAAACTGACACTTATTTTTTCATTTTTGGTTTTTTATCGCATATTTGTCACGGTCAATCTAGACAGGGAAAGGGTTGGAGGACTACACTGATCCAACGCTCTTTCCGGGCCGCGACCTGTAAAGCCCTTTGAAACAGAATGGATCACACGTGCGTGGGTCAGAGTTCAGTGTGAACACACAATGAATGAGGTGACGAGAAGTGTGGATGTAGGAAAAGAGGCGGAAGATGGGCACACCGGATTAAACGTTGTAAAAGGAACCGGATTAAAATTCGTGGGTGGGGGCTAGATTAAACATTAGCGGTGAGTAGAAGGATGTTAAGGTGGTTACACCAAGTGTGGAGACTGGATGGGATCACTGTCGGAAAAAGAATGAAGAAGAAGAAAAAAGGAAACTATCCGGACTCAGCTCTTGTTTTCTTCCTATTAGGTAAACTAAAAAACTCGCTTTCGCCACTTCCCACTCACCTTTGACCAAATGTTGTTGTTGTTGTTGTTCATCTTCTTCTTCTTGTTCTTCTTCTTTGAATTGTTATTTTACTACTATCAATAATTCATCTGCTTCTTCTTCTTCTTCTTCTTCTTCTTCTTCTTCTTCTTCTTCTTCCTCCTTTTTCTAATAACAATAACACTTCTTTCCCTCTCCCTCCTCCTCCTTCTCATCCTTCTTCCTCTACCACTACTTCTACTACTATTCCTTGTACACTCCTACTTCCTCTTTTTATTTTTCTTCTTCTCCTACTACTACTTATAATTCCTCTTGCCTTCTTCCCCTACTACTACTATTAATACTACTTCACCTACATTGCCTTTTTCTTCTAATGATTATAGATCTCCCTTCTATTCCTTC
>JBBBDQ010029098.1:350000-367500 GCA_037127315.1 Ascarosepion bandense
TTAGTGGGTAGCGACTCCGACTGACACAAAATCGGTCTAGTTTCGATCCCGTCCAGAAGAACACTGATGAGCTGTGATACACCGAAACAGGCTTGTATGTGGATGACTAATATATATATATATATATATAGAGAGAGAGAGAGATTTAAAATCTTTCTTGAAGCTTTTATTTTAGTTTTCATTTCATGTTAGTAAATTGAATTTAATATTATCAATAAGCAAAATACTTTGTGGCATTTCAAATTGAATTTAAATTGGTTGGAATGATCCTTTTCATCATTAAATTCTTGAAATCGTCCATATTTACAAATCTGTCGACACAACGGAATTCTTTTTATTAAAAACATTTCAATAATGAAATATACTTTTCTGAAACTTTATTTGAGAAAGATTACATGATTTAAAGTGTAATTAATATGATTTGAAACTAATTTTAGTTCCTTCTAGTTTCAAATATTGCAGAAAAGCATTTTTTAACGCGGAGTTGACAGGTCTTTCCATAGACTTATGTCTGACAATTATTTCTACGGGAACATAGCTGTAACAATTACTTTAAGAATAGTGCGTAAACGTTTATATATATATATATATATATATATATAGAGAGAGAGAGAGAGAGAGAGAGAGAGAGTAGCGGCCATAATATAAGGAACGGAAACAACAAAAACATAAATATGTGTATTACTTAAAAAGTAATGCATGATTATCAATGAAATTTTTATCGAATAAATATTAGGATGTAATGCATAAATATTATACAATATTACAAAAATTTACATCACAGTCTTTTTTTAAATAAAGATTAAATTGAACAAAGGAAATAAGCTACTAGACAAATGTTAAGGAACGATCTTGTTAATACTTGATTGTGAACAAAATATCAACAAAATTTAGTATTTGGTAAACATCCCCTTATTTTCAATGACTTCTCTGCATCGTCGACCACATGATCTAATTAATTTCTTACAAAACTCAGTAATAATTCCTTTCCATTCGTCTTTCAATAACTTCCATAGGTGATCCTGGTTTGGGGGGTTTCTTTTTTGAGCCCTTTCTCCAACTATCTTCCAAACATTTTATATTGGATTCATGTCGGGGCTCTGAGCTGGCCACTTCATCAGGGCGATTCCTTCAAATAAATCCATAACCTTCTGAACCTTGTGGCAAGGTGCATTGTCCTGCATGAAAATAGGAGATTCATAAAGATGATGGTGTAATCTTGGTACCACATACTACTGAAGAAGTCTTTTGCTTTTTGTAAATCTCAGCATTAATATTGCCATGTACGCGGATGATAGGGCCAAATCCTGCAAATGAAATCATTCCCCACACCATCATACTGCCGCCACCAAACTTAACGGTTTTCTTGACACATTGAGAAGACAGTATTTCACCTGTTATACAGCGTACGTAAGTTTTGCCCTCAGAACCAAATATAGTAAACTTGGACTCGTCACTGAAATGAACTGTATCTCACTGTGCGTCAATCCAATTCAATGTTCTCTCGCATACGCCAGGCGCGCCCTTTGGTTTCACTTTGAAATGAGAAGCTTCGAAGCTGGAATACGGATATGCAATCCTGCATTTTTTTAAACCTGCGAGCAACCGTTTTTCTTGAGATCTTATTATCTGTGACTTCATTAAATCTACTGTCAATTGATGTAGCAGTTTCAAAACGGTTTTTTGTAGATATTCTAACAATTCTTCGACCTTCTCTCTGTGAAGTTTTGGAAGTCTGTCGGTTTTTGGTTTTACATCTAACGTTTTATCGGTTTTATACCTGCTAATTACATGATGAACAATATCAGAAATTTCTGAAATTGACTTTTTTCTTGATAGTTAATGATAATGAGTTTTTTGTTCTTCCAAAGAGCGTTTTACGTGTAGAATTTGCTATATTGCTTAAAAATAAAGTCATAATGATAAATAAACTTTTACTTATTGTTGAAAAGCTTTATAATATAACAATCTGGCCCCACCCGAGGAAGGCTGATGCAAGCGAGGGTGTTTCCGGTCGTTGAAAGGAACGGATGTCGTTTGACCTTATTTCCGGCAGCAGCGGAAATAACTACAGAGGCAAACAGAACAAGTGTCTCTGAGAATTACGTGGGCGTGCGTGGGCGAGGCAAAACCGGAAGAAAAAGTCCCGGTTCTGGAAGATTATAAAAAGACCTCGGCACACGGATTCGCCAGTAGAGGAGCAACAGAGATCGGCCGGTGAAGAGAGACACAACAGATAAGACTACACTCCCGTCAACCCATTAGAAGCGCGCTCTCTCAATTCTCTGTTCCTTATTCTACACGGTTCATCGTCATTAATAAAAATATAACTTCATATTTTTATATATATGCGTGTTTGTTGTTTGTCGATATATAACAGCTTCATTGAGCTTTTTAACAATGTAAATTAAAAGTTTATGCAAATTATTAACATTGTTCCTTAACTTTTGTCCAGTAGCTTATTTCCTTTGTTCTATTTAATCTTTATTTGAAAAAAAAAACATTATGTAAATTTTTGTAACTTTGTATTATATTTATGCATTACACCGTAATCATTATTCAGTAAATATTTCATTGCTAATCATGCATTACTTTTTAAGTAATACACATATTTAAGTCTTTGTTGTTTCCGTTTCTTATATTATGGCCGCTATTGTATATATATATATATTTAACAGCCCAATAATCTTTAAAATTTAGGAATATATTATGTAATCTAATATTTTATTGAATGTTAGGTACTTTGGTTTTATAATCTTACTATAAATGTTGGACAATTATCAATAGATTTTAACGTTACTAGAGTTAATTTCTTATTTTCTGATAATGTGTGAACGTCCGTATTTACAATAATCAATACGTTTACATATAAATTAAAAAGATTCAAAACTATTTGTAATATACTTGGTTATAGTAAGCTTTTGAATTTATCATTAGGAAATATATTTTGTTTTAATGAAAATATCACCTAATCTCTATAAAATTAAAATCATTTTAAAAGGTTTAAAACAGTATTCATTATTATAATTAAATTTTTAAAAAATGAAAATAATTCCTGAAAAATGAAGAATTCATTATTCATGGAAACCTTTTTGTCAATAGAATTCATAATATATTTTATTCATAAAAGCAGTTAAAAGTGTTTCCAATTAAATAATGTCTTAATGATATTGCATTTTTTATTTTACGATTAAGAGCAGATCTTCGGTAAACGGAGTCATATTTTACATAAAAAAGTGATGATTTAAATTCTCCATGTACTTGTGCTTATCTAAACTTATTTATAAATGGAACTTTGTCTGCGTGTGTGTGTCTGTGTGTGTGTGTCTGTTACCTATAGACTACGAAACGGCTGAACCGATTTTCTTGAAAATTTACACAGTTGTACTATAAGCGTCTGTAAGTGTTCTTAGCTAGGTTTTGTGTCGAGGTACCCCGATAAATATCGAAATTCGATAATAAAAACATCGGGTTACAGAAGGAGTGGTCCGATTTTAATCAAATTTGATACACTCATAGACAAAGACAAAAGAAACGATATTCAGAAGTTACAAGGTTGCAGTTCTTACAATAGTGCAGTAAATCGATAATATATATATATATATAAAAGGCAAGTGTGTGTCTGTTTATCTTTCTGTATGTCTTTTTTTCAAGCATTTTATTTTAGTTTTTGCTTCGGGTTTGGCTCTAAGTAGGTATAATTGTAGTTCTTAGTCTCATCCATGATACCATTTACTCAGAGGACTTATTTAGCCTTCAAAATTCAGTTTACGACAAAAAAAACTTGTTTGATATCGATACCAGGATATCAAAATTTGACTTACATCCATTCAGTTTGACTTACATCCATTTTTCTTTCAGTCTAAGGTTTCGCTTTAACTGGAAACAACTATTGCTTTTTAGTCTTTCGTGCCAACGTTCAAAGAGTCTGATCTCCAGAACCATGGATTAGTTTTAAAGCTTTCATTACACCCGAGCAACGCCGGGCTATACTGCTAGTAACAAATATAAACATTATGATCTAAAAGATGAATTTCTCTAAATTTTATAAAATTAAATTAGTGGGTGTGTAACAGGGGCAAAAAAATATTTTTACTAAAACTTTCTAAAAACTAAACGTTTAATGTTTATTTTTTTTATTTTTGTGAATAAGTTCTGAAAGTTTCTTTAAAATCCAATAATTATCTGATTTTTGCAATAATTTTTATGTTAATGTTTTGCACCTCAAAGTAACGCTAAAATTTCCCGTTCTAATTAATGTCACTCTCTGTCGCAAGAAAGTAAATTTCTGAAGATTTTAAAAAGGCTTAAAAAGAATATGATTTAATAAAAAAATCCTATGGGATATCTTCTTAATATTAACATAATGATATAGACGATAAACTTTTGTTTCTGTTAAGTTTGACGCATTTATTTTCATGGCATTCTCATTTTTTAACAAATCTGTATGGTGCCTATAAAAGTAAACACTGAGGTCAATACCGAGCGGCAACAGTCTGTTTTATGATTGAATTCTCTCTTCATGACCTGAAGAATTAAAATTGATTTTTGGTTTTTATTCAATATATTATTATTTTTTCATAAATATTACCAATATATCAACAACAGATTTTCTAACATCACGTTTTGTTTGAATTATTGAATTATTATATTATAATTTTTAACCAGAACATTACCAATACATCTTATATTTTCTTAAACCACATTTTGCCTGGGCAGAATGAGATTTCAAAATCACCCGTCAACCAGATTACTTCAGTTAACCGTTCCTGCTTTCGCTTTTGACCAATCATCTCTATGCGTTTTAGATTCAACTTTTCGGATCTCTTCTGAATGAGAAGCAAGCATCGAATTTGTTGCCAGACATAACCACTCGCACGCATTGAGCCAAAAGAAAGTTTAACTGCTGAACAGTATTTTCGATGTGTATCTTTGCCGACGTTATCAGATTAGCTATTGTCAATTGTTGTTGTCAACTTTCAAATCAATTATATATATATACATTCCGTCCCCAGGTTTCAAGGCAAAAACGTGTCGGCTAAGATAAGTTTTCCTTTTGCCTTTATTCACATTTATCTTTTACTGATATATTGTATCTGAAATCACACACACACACACACACACACACACACACACACACACACACACACACACACACACACAGGGTACCTCAACCTCAAGGAGGTGTAATGGTAAGCAAGCTTGTCTCGCTAGAATGATTAGTGAGTTCGATTCTCACTGGATGTCTCTTAGTTTCGGCCTTGTGCCACATCTAAGCTACGCTTAGAAAGGGGCACCTCGAGTTTGTTTAATGGTTAGCAAGCTTGCCTCGTTAGGACCATTATAATTTAATAGTGAGTTCGATCTTCACTTGTGCCACATCTAAGATGGGTTTAGAAAATCACCACACACACACTCCACTCATATATATATATACATTGGGGGATTAATACAAATTAAATTTGTCACTTAGGCGATTGATCTTATATTCAGTACATCGACTCTAGAGTTTCGTTGATTAACTTTTTTGTTCAGTTTACTCTTCAGGATGCTTCATTAATTAATGTGTGTCGGCATCTTGCCATCTTTGTCAGTTAACTTATTGTGATTGTCTGAAACATTTGATCCCCTGTGTGCTTACAAGTTTGCTTACGCATGAATATAAGTTTTATCGTAATAATCTAATTGATCATATGTTTCCTGACGAACAACTAGCAACAATTAAGCTTCGTTTAAAAAAATACAAAAAGTACACGCCTTGTTTCTGCTCTTTTGCAGAATTTCTCCTGCAAATTCAGCCATGAGATTAGCGCTTTTTATACGGCTCTGGACACCAAGTATAGAGATTCGTTTTGCTTTCTTTTTTTATTACTAAGATATAAGAGAGACGCTGTGCACTCTAAGCCAATTGGTTGCTTCTTTTTCTCAAAGACTTAAGAACTGAACTAGTGGAAAACCGTGATTACCTGAATTCTGAGAGGATATGACATTAAAAAGTATCGTTTGCATAAGATGTGACGGCTTCAAAGTTTCAACTTCAGTTGGTAATAATGTTTTTTGATTGATTCATTTTCTACGGCTTGTCAACTCTTTTCAGGTTATTTAAAACCTGAAAAATCTTGAAATTATTTTTAGATTGTACAAATATTTTGAGACAATAATCATTTTGTGATACACGATCTAATAATTAACCCATAGCTGGGGGAGAAATCATGTGATTTCATACCTTTCCCCAAGGGTATTTGCGCGTAAGTGAATATAAGGAGCCCAAAAGAAATTTGAACTCGGCGGGGGCACTGATTACTGATTCCGAACTATTATCCATTACACCATTCACACATCTAAGCTTATAGCACTTGTTATTCTCAAGCAGCCACCCATCGGTGATCGTACAGGAACTGGTGTTCCAAAGTGATATGGTCGTAAACCTCCAGATCAGTGAGGTTCACAGTATCTTCTATTCTAAGATGAATGTTTGTTGTTTCTTGGTCTTTGGTAATGAGATCATGTAAATGCCCTGTGACGTATAGTGCCTGAGCTTAACTACAGCCTTTCTAAGTTAGGGGTTACTGCTTTGGTTCCCATAACAAATAAGATTTCTTTTTCATAAATAATTTTGAATTCAGAGTTTTCCTTCTCTTCGACAAGTTACCAACCAAAGCTACAGAGCCCAGTTCACCCTACACTTAGCTGGATGGGAGAAGAGAATTGATATGCAAGTAGTTTTATTTAACCTTTTTCTTTTGTTAACTTAAGAATGTTTTTGGCTAATTTGGGAAAGCATTTTTTAAAATGATGTTTTTTTCCTACCACGTCAAGATTTTGTTTAATGAGACATAAAATTTTAATCAAATTAATTTTCTAATGTGACGTGTCTAATCTAAATGTTTTAATTTTAAATCGCGTCAGTTTTGACTAAAAAATCTAAATATATTTTCCAATAAGCATTATGTATATTAACTGTGTTGCATATTCTAATATGTGTTAAGTATAGACTTATTACATTTTAATTTTTACTTTCCAGATTTATGCTCTAAAATAAAACCTTGAATCAACAGAATGGAGTCGAATCGAAGAATATGTTTGAATTGTCCAGATTCTTTTTGCTGCATTGTTGGATGCTTTACAGTACCAAACCAACGGTCGAATATTAATTATTCTTTGACGAAAACAAGCTTAGATCACTTTTTTGTTATAGTCTTCTATTTTAAGAATGCCAAATAATTAGGCCACCAGCGAAAATTATTATCGATGAGTCGGAAAAATTAAAAAATTAAAAAATACTGCAACTGTTGAAATAGCAAAGATGCTTAACAGTATCTAACAGTAAAAAAATAGTAAAGATGCTTAACAGTATCTAACAGTAAAAAAATAGTAAAGATGCTTAACAGTATCTAACAGTCAAAAATAGCAAAGATGCTTAACAGTATCTAACAAGAAAATAGTAAAGATGCTTAACAGTATCTAACAGTAAAAAAATAGTAAAGATGCTTAACAGTATCTAACAGTAAAAAATAGCAAAGATGCTTAACAGTATCTAATAATAAAAAATAGCAAAGATGCTTAACAGTATCTAACAGTAAAAACATTAGTTGACATCCGTAGTTATTCCTATAAAAGTTGCATAGAAAATATATGACGATTTGGCCCAAAAGTTTGAAGTTGGGCCAATGTTGGTTTAAGTTTGGGTTTGAGTTTTAGTTTTGTTTAACGGCATATCAACCTTTGTAGGTTATTTAATGCCAAAAAGGTGTTGTTTTAAGGCTGTTTTTTTTTTAATGTTCGGTTATTGTGAGAAGGTTGATTTAGTCAGATTTTAATTACATTTTTTTGTTTTTATTCTTTTTTATTTTAGAAAACTGAAAATGTCTTCTAGTTTTGTATTCAAAAATGTTTTACTTCAAAAATGTGTCATGGTAATAACATTTTCTTCAAAATGTATTGTTGGTAATATTTTTCTTTCAAAAGTGTATAGTTTTCTATGAATTTTTGTTTTACGTATATATTTTATAAATGTATATTTTTATACTTTCATAGTGTTTTGACCCCAGTTTAGGGGCTAATTATTTGACCATAGCTGGAACCCTAACAGGAGCTACCACTCCGAGTCAGGGTGGACCTGAGAACAACAGCAATTAAGAGGTGGTTACATGCTCTTCACAACCTCCCAATTAGAGGCCTTGCTGTGGGATGCAGTTTACCGTCATGTCTAGGACTAATATGGTTTAAGAAACTGTATGCAATTACTGTAGACTAACAACGTTTTTTGTCCTTTCCAAGTGATGTCTTAGAATAACACAATAAAACAAAAGAATGGCCCCCGACTTGAAGTGAATGTTTAATTTGTTCAGATTCTTTTTCTTTTTTTTTTTGTATTCTTGCGGCTTTACAGTACCAAGCTAAAGGATAAACATTAATAATTCCATGAAGAGAGCTTATTCGGTTTACTTTCAAATTATAATTGGTGATCAAGGCCAAGTGTTCATTTTGCAACATATGTGCGAACCATGTATCAAACAGTTCGTCAGTGGACAAAGAAAACTAGAGTTAGACTAACACTTAGCCTTACAATGATATGGCGAGAACAAACAAACAAAAACTACATAACGTACTATTACTTTTGTTTCCTGAATACGTCTGGTTGTAATAAGAAAACATGTCAGGCACTCTATTAATCAAATATGAATTCCATTCACCTAATGTCTCTTCAGACCTGCTTTTGCACAGCTTCCTGCTCTAGAAAAGGCGATTTATATTGATGAGTCAGAGGATATTCCTAAGCATAGGGGCAATATATATTTTGTAGAAGCTTCAGTTACAAGACCGAAACGTTTTGATAAGGTAGAATTGAGTGACATAGTGAAAAATCGTCTAATTTTATGATGTCGATATTTGTATACCTTCGGTGTTAGCATTAGACAACCCGATACTACTGGTCATAGTCTCAAGATGTGATCCACATTATTTGTATATCGAGACTGCAGCATTTTTATTATATATGGTAATTCCTGATGAATAGGTTTTGGTCTTGTGTAGCCATTATGAATGCTATGGTTTCATCTTTGAACCTAGTATAATTAAGTCACTGGTTTTTTTGTAAGAAAGCTTTAGTTCAGTCTCAACTTCTAATTCATATGATCCTCATTCTATTGACTTGGGTACGGCTCGAAACAAGGACTCCAACTACGACTAGGATTACTGATGTCTTCATGTGCCAAAATTCTGAGATTTCGATTTTAAGGTCCTTGTATTTTGATGTTTTTTTTTTATTTTTAAGATCTTCAGAAATATATAACAGAGACTGCTATGTCAATAACAAGGCACATTTTGTTTTAGCAGTCTTTGATCAGTCTGTGTGCATTGTGAAGTTTTATAAAAATAATAATAATAATTATTATTATTATTATTATTATTATTATTATTATTATTCCTTAGCTAGCTAATTCGCACGTTACATCTTACCAATACTTGAGACTTTTTTGATCGCGAGTAAAGAGACGTTGTTTGACTTCATAGAGAAAGAAAAAAGAGGCGATTATTTAATGTCTGTTTCAGTGAAATGGTAAAGCATGTCAATTTCAAATATTTTTATTTGTATCCTCTTATTTCTTTTAATAATGACGTACATTGTTATTCAACTGGAATTCGAACTTGGATCGAATTCCCGTTGAATTCTTTGCATTTATTTACGCACAAATACCCTTGGGAAGGGTATTAATCTACCACAGAACTTCATGACAACTTACTGCGAGATAATCTTCTGCCCAGTCAGTCATGTCTCTTTCGAGATGTGGTTGTCCAAGCGTGTATCACGTATGGCAATCAACTGGCATTGCTATGATTGTTATTGCAATATTTTATTAAATTTCTTTAACTCAAACATTTAACGATGCAGTAGAAGTTCCATGAGTATTTTGTAATTATGGAACAAGCAAAGCGTTTAAGAAGTACGTTTCATCAGAACATTTATAGACGTTTCTTGTAAAGACGTTAGGATAATCAAGAATTTATATTGACAGCAAGCCGCTTGTGTACGGATAGGAAGTGAACTCAGCAGGTGTACAAAAATAGAAAGGGGCGTAAGACAAGGATGTGTTTGCTCACCGGATCTTTTCAACGTGTACAGCGAAGTAAGTATGAGAGAAATAAAAACCTTGCCAGGATTCGTCATTAGAGATCACAATCTCAACAATGTCAGTCAGTTGAGTGCCATACGTGATACACGCTTGGGCGATCATGTCTCGAAAGACTGACTGGGCAGAAGATTATCTCGTAGTAGGTTGCCCTTGCTTTCTGCGGTAGACTGGCTACCGACCAAGGATATAGAACCCAATCTGTCCTGTTATTTAGCCCATAACTGGAAGGAATAGGCGGATTAATACCTTTCCCAAGGGTATTTGCGCGTAAGTGAATGCAATGAATTCAGCTGGAATTCCAACTCGGCTCCCCGATTTCTCGTTCCGAGCCGATATCCAATGCACCACAACGCACATGCAGAGACGGAAAGGAAAATGCAGGACCTTCTACAGAAGGTGGCGAAAGAAAGTGAGGAGAAAGGACTGAGCATAAACTACAAGAAAACTGAATGTATGGCCATCAGCAAAAAGAGGAGCCCAAGATGCCAACTACAAGTCGGAGAAATTAAAATAAAACAAGTAAAAAATTCAAATACCTGGGAAGAGGATGGAAAATCCAAGACGCATTGGCATGGCCAAAAACGCATTTCAGAAGCTAACCAGAGTACTGAAAGACAGGAAAATCTCGTTAGAAACAAAGAAAAGAGAGCTGGCTTGCTATGTGGTATCTGTTCTTCTGTGTGGAAGTGAATGTTGGCCGATCTCATCAAGGATGAAGGGTAGGCTTGAGGCAGCTGAAATGTGGTTTTAGAGAAGGATGCTGAGGATACCATGGACGGAGCCCGTGTGCAATGATGAGGTGTTGGAAAGGGTGCAAACTAGAAGAAAACTCATACTTAACATCAAAAAGAAACAGCTGAGGTTCCTGGGACATGTAATGAGGAAAGGGGGTCTGGAGAGTTTAATACCCACAGTCGGATAAAGGGAAGGGGAGACAGTGGAAAGCAGCACAAGACGTATTTGTTAGGTCTGAACAAATGGATGGCAAAGCGGTGTTTAGCAGAGATACCAAGAGAAAAAATATTTAGAGCGACAAGAGACAGAGACAAATAGAAGTCCATGATCGCCTACGTCATGAAGGGACACTGTACAAGAAGAAGAAGAAGAAGAAGAAGAAGAAGAAGAAGAAGAAGAAGAAATTATTATTATTATTATTATTATTATTATTATTATTTTCACTATTCGGATTATTGTCCTCATCTTTGTTGCCATTTGTACGACGTTTCGGCCGTTGTAAGCTCTGGCCTTCTTCAGGTGTTAGGAATTTCGAACCGAATCCTTTATTTCATTCACTGGAGTATATGATCTTCATTTCCTGCGTAGTAGTACCTCTTTTGGCAGTCATGAGTTATCTTCCTCTAACCCTGTAAGTTACTTGTTCACCACTGTTGTAGCCAGGTATTGAACTCACAACTCTTTGGGTCAAGTCGCAGGAACTAACCAACGTCTATATCCACTGTGTCCTTAAGAAATATAGACAAATACGATTATTATTATTATTATTTTGTTGCATTTGTTTTGGTGCAACGAGATATATTTGGCTCGTAATGGGAAAGGATAAACCCAGCCCTCTTTTCTACCAATTAAGCCATGTCCGAGGAAAACGAAAAGAAGACATTAAAATCTTGACTAGTTTATAATGATTATTATGAAAAATATAATAATAATCATGTTGCAGTTGCCGTGCTTAGTAAGAGTGTGAATTATGTGGTTCATTTTATAAATTGCTTCAATCCTTTTACAACCCAATGACTTTCAACGGTTCAAATAACATTCCGTCCTTATTCCTGAAAAACATTTTTGTCATTTTTATTTACAATGATAAGTTTGTCATTGAAACACTTTCAATGACGGAAAACCCATTTCACTTTTTTATTTAATTAGCTAACGAAATACAGTTGCCTAAACTTTCGGTAAAATTGTTTATTCAGGCAGAAAAAAACAATTCAAGTACGCGGCATGTCAACTTGATTGATAGGTTTAACTCAGTGACATTTTTTTTTCAATTAGAAATCGTAGAAACTAATTCACACAAGCATAAAATTATATAGTTCAATTCATTTTATGATTGTGTCTCTATAGCAAATATTACCAAAACTGCACGCGTCTGTTAATGTTTTTACTTGTACGAGCAAATACTAAAAAGTTCTCAGCCAGCCCAATTTCTTAAATCTGAACAAATGGTTAAATAACAGATTTTACTTTGGAATTACATCATGGTCGGACTGATAAGATTTCAACATATATATTTTATCATATATACATCACAGGCCAAATGTTTGGAACCAACCTGCATTTATTTAAAAAATATATTAAAATGAGATATTCTTGTATTTTTAATAAAAGATAAAATATAAATACCTACAGTGTGTTTTCTTTAATTTTTCATTTTCTTTCAAGGTTCCTCTTACTACCAAAATTTCAAATTTGGATTCGTCTTCGGAGTGGTTTTATTGACGAAAACAGAATATGATGCCGTTGTATGATAATCTTTTTATTGTTAAGTGTTTAATTTTTCTAAACATAAAAGCAAATACACTGTACTTACTGAAATTTTATCCCACACTTTAAAAAAATACAAAATATCTCATTTAAGGTTTTTAATTTTAAGAAATACAGAGCGATCCCAAACTTTTGTCTTCTAATGTATATTACGTTGATTCATAAGTAATTTCTGTTTGGAGGATCCATCTGTAATAACAACTGCACCCTTCAAGCTGTGTTAGAGTATGTATGGATTTGTCACTACTGCTAAGGCGTTGAACTCACGACCAGCGTCGTGTCTAGAATAACATCTATAATAATCAATATGAGAACAATACAGCGAGTAATTATTCAAAGAATCTCTGTTTACAAATCGCCGCCGTGTAGAGCTGTTTATTTTAAGGCACGTGAACAGAACATTCAATAAATAACGCAAGCGTTTATGTGGTATTGTTAATCAGAGGTTGACAGTGCGCCGTAACTGAGCGCGAGAAATCACAGTAGGTCAGACTTCGTACAGATGATCGCTGTGAACTGCAAAGAGTCGTTTCCTATAAAAACCTATCAACTTAAATATAGGTACAGCAATTCAATAAGTCCAGCCGTGCCTGATAATAGGTTTAAATAGAGGAAGGAAGATTATTTTGAATCAATATTCTTGGTGTTTAGAGCATTTTTGATTTAAAAGTTAGCATTTGAGACTGAATTCCATCTGAATTCATAGACCATTGAAACTATAATTCAAAATCACCTTCTTACCGACAAGATGTGGTTTCTCTCTATCTTTTCTACAAGTATTTTCACGGCTTCAGCTCTAACGAGCTTCATCTCTTGGTGCCCTGCCCCTCATGAATTTACTCGTGCAACCAGATTAGTAACTAAGTCCCACATTTTACCGTCAAAATAGGCAAATGTAACCGCCAATTCTTCTCACACAGTTTCCTTTCTAGCACCTCCTGCTGTGGAACTTCCTTCTTCATGCTTGCTTTCCTGATAGCTACAATCTCCAAAGGTTCAAGTGCAACGTTAATTGTCATCTTCTATCTCCTTGACTGCTACCTCTCTTTTACTCTTTCTTTGACATCTCCTGTACCGTTTTTCTTTTCTTTTCTCTCTTCCTTCTCTTCTCTCTGTAACCCCCTGCGCGCCAGTAGCGATTCTACCTTACTTGGGATTAAACAATTATGAAAAAAAAAACTCCTGTAAGATGTAACACTAAGATGACCCGACTCAGTTAAACTTAATAAATAAATACAATATTATACACTGATATACTTGGAATAAAGTTATATTTACCTGGCACAGGCGAAGAAATTCAAAAATATATTAAGCTTCATGGGGCCTCACATCCCCACGTAGTCTATCTCCTTAGGGAGTAGGTATTGCTCGGTGCCTGAAGCGTGCCTAGAAGGGGAAGTGCCAAGGTGGCTTAAACAATATTTCCACAGTATTACCGTTAAACCCACTTT
Organism: Ascarosepion bandense; assembly: GCA_037127315.1. Classification (NCBI taxonomy): domain Eukaryota; kingdom Metazoa; phylum Mollusca; class Cephalopoda; order Sepiida; family Sepiidae; genus Ascarosepion; species Ascarosepion bandense. Next base: position 364,090 of record JBBBDQ010029098.1, read on the forward strand.
AAACCTCGGCCTTGTGTCACATTCGGTAGTCCCATGAGCCTGCTCAAAACACGTACTTGGACTAGCACTTTCGGTTTGACTGTTAATGTCACAACATTTTGGCTGTTATATTATCCAGCTTTTTTTAAAAGACTTCTAAGAATCTCTAACCAAAGCCTCTATTTAATCTTTCCGCTGTCTATGCTAAGGGAAATAACACGCTTCGCGGAGTTCTTACTCGTTTATTTATCCTCGTCGTATAGTTAGTTTTTTCCACTGAACCAGAATATATGACTTACACTGCCCGACCTAAGGATTGAAATCACGATCAATAGAAAAGCATAGCCACTGCTTTAAAATGATAACTCATTTTGCAGTGAATCTCTCGTGAGTTCAATCATCGCTAGGTACGATGCTAATATCGCCTTGTGTCAAATACATTTAAGCTCGGAAATTATCTACACACATGAAAATATCGAGTGAAAGGGTTAATTACTTTTTAAAAAACATTTTTGTGTTATATTGACTAGGGATTTTATTCGTCAAAATAAATGAGAGTTTTGCTAAAATTCAAGATATTAAGAATAAAAAGAAATTTAGATTGAGAAAGATGAGAAATATAACTCAAACAACGAACGTTTATTTCGTAAAAGGAGCACTGGAACGGAACTGGCAGGTAACTGTGTGAGAAAAATCATTTTATTTGGACTTCTGTATGAAAGTGAATGTTGGACGATCTCATTAAAGATGAAGGAGATGTTTGAGGCAGCAGAAACGCAGTTTTACAGAAGGATGCTTAGGATACCATAGACTGAGCACATGAGCAACAATGAGATGTTGGAGAAGATGCAAACGAGAAGAAAACTCATACTTAGCATCAAGAAGAGACAGCTGAGGTTCCTGGGACACGTGATGAGGAAGGAAAACGTAGAGAATTGAATACTTACAGGACGGACAGAAGGAAAAAGAGACAGGGGCATGCAGCGCGAAACCTACTTGATAAGCTTTATCAAATGGATGACGGAGTGGGGTTTGGGAGAGATACCAAGAGAGAAAATATTGAAAGCGACAAGAGACAGAGCCAAGTAGAAGTCCATGATGGCCTACGTCCTGAAGGTACATGACACATGAAGAAGAAGAAGAATGATGAAACAGGACTCGGAAAATGTAATACCCACAATACCGATTGACGGCAAGAGGGGCAGAGAAAAATAATGCATAACCTCCTACTTAGCGAGCCTGAAGAAATGGATAGTGAAGCAAGATTTAGGAGAGATAACAAAAAGTCAAAATTTATTATGGGCTACAAAAAAACAGGAAATTGTGAAGAGACATGATCGCCACTAAACTTAAGGAACACGTCACATAGAAAAAGACTTAAAATATACGGAAACTATTTAGAACAAAAAATATTTAGAAATACAGTTTATTTATACTTTTCTAGTTAGGAATATACAACGTAATTTGAATTTTTTCAGAAAAACACATCAAAACCTATTTAGAAATTCACAGTTTAATAAGAGATTTATATTTAGCTCAAGTGATTTTGTTGTTACTTTCTTGTCTCCCGAATTAATTCTTTCTTTTGTGTCGATTGAGGAAACTTATATATCAGTGAGAAATGCTTTTCTGAGCATATAATCATAATGTATGGCCAAGTGAGGATCGTAATCACTCGCAATAGTTTTGAAGATGAACTCACACAAAGTTTTAATTACGGAGATAAGTTTAGGCTGAGACAAGGTACCCAATGAGGTTCGAAGTCATTTGCAATAACTTGCAAACAAATTTGCTAAACATTACTCTACTCGATGAGCGTATAAGAAAAAAGAAAACAATTATGCATGTAGCAAACAGAAAGACAAAAAAAAGTGAAAGAAGAGAACTCAAAAGAAAGAAAGAAAGAAAGAAGGGATAAGAAAGAAAGAAAGAAAGAAAGAAAAGCGCTCAAAGAAAGAAAGAAAGAAAGAAAGAAGGGATAAGAAAGAAAGAAAGAAAGAAAGAAAGAAAGAAGCTCAAAAGGAGAAAAAAAGAAGGAAATGTAAAAGTGTAAAGTGGTATATGAGGAAGAAAACAAAAAAGCCTGCTTATACGCCTATGAAAGGAGAAACCAAAGTTTTGGCAGAGAGAGACTGATTATATGTGCATTGTGTAAGCGAAAAGGAAGGAATCGAAAGAGAAAAAGTGTGAAGAAAGAGGAGGAGGCATACTACAAGTTATATCTTTGTGCCGACAGCCAAAAAATTTTTACCCTATTATTATTAACTATATTCAAACCCGTTGTCCCCCGTCCTTTGGAGGCTGGTACAACGCATGATACAATTACCAGAAGTTGACCCCAAGGGCCCCGTTCAACCCACCTGCTTTCGAGCCGAGGAAAAAAAATATTGCTTTTGTTTTGTACGAAGGAAAGGGGCTCTTTTTTCTTTTTTTTTAAGGAACGTTCTTGTTTGTTGTGTGGGGATTTGTAAAATTTTATTTTCATTTTTACTCAGTGTTTGTTTGGATTGTTTTATTGTTTGTTTAGATTTTTCTTCTTGATATTTTCTTACTACTACTTTTGTTTTTGATTTTTAGTTTGTTTCTTTTTTTGTTTGTTCGCTTGTTTGTTTTTTCTTGATTGTTTATCTTTTCTGCTTCTATAGTTACCAGAAAAATACGCCGTAAAGTCGAGTCAGAAAATATTTTTCCAGGTTTCTCTTGTACCGTCTGGTTTTCGCTTTCTTTTTTGCTTCAGTTGTTTCTGTATATTTATGCTTGTGTGTTTATCTTTATTTTTTTGTTTGTTTTTTATATATATTTTTTACCTTTCAATATGAAGCGAAAGGCGAGTTGGGATATTGTAAATACCTTTTTGTGATAACAGTAAAAACAATTTTTAATCTTCTAGAAATAAAACAAAAACAAAAAAAAAATACACAAAAGTGAATGCGTACATATTCGACACCAATATTAAAACACGACAACGAGTTTCGAATAAGCATTGGACTGGTGAAAGAAACATTCCAAAAACTAAACAAGTTGACAAATAGAAAAATTTCGTTACAAAAAAAGAATGCTGAATTAATGTGCGTTATCCATCATCTTATATAGTAGTGAATACTGGACAATCTCTTCACGGATGAGAAAAAAAAAAAAAATCTCTTCACGGATGAGAAAAAAAAAAAAAAAAACTAGAGATAGCGATAATTTGGATCTACAGATTGGTACTGAAAATGCCATAGACTGCAACAAGAAAGTTTAAATGAAAATGGCAACAGAATGAACAATTCTACTCAGAATCAGGATAAGACAGTAAAACTTCCTCAGGCACATAATGAGGGAGTGGGGGCTTGCAAATTTTAACCTTCACGGGGCATATTGAAGGCAAGAAAGATAGGGAACGGCAGTGAGATAATTCCCTGACAATCTTGTTTGAATGGATGGCGGAAC
>JBBBDQ010029098.1:372500-420288 GCA_037127315.1 Ascarosepion bandense
GGAAACGGTTACCGTGCATAATACGCACCTCAAATACTTAGGATTAAAAATCTGAGGAGAAGTGCGTATTATACACGAACAATTAAGAAACGAGTAAAAGACATATTCTATAAAATATAAGGGGAAAAAGATTTCCGTAGCATGTCTAAGAGACAAATACCCAAATTCCTTGGAGAAGGCAAGAGAGACAGTAATTTATTAACTAATTTATTCCAGCTTTAAATCTATAGAAATGGTGTTTGATTTTCTAGATTTGGCACAAAGACGAAAATATGGGGTAACCAGTGAGGATCGAACTCACTACTAACAGGTTCTTAAAAGACAACAGTGCTAACCATTACACCACATCGAGGTGCCCAGATTCTGCGGAAATAGTGTTTTTATTACAAATACGTTTTATTAAATAATAAAAAATAATAAAAAATATCACTGAAAAAGCATTCTTAATACATTCTAAAATTTTGAGAACGGTAATGATCAGCCATGATCAGCCCATAAGTATTTTGAATAACTGAATTCATGCATCTTATTTTTGTTTTCACTGTCATGATTTGCCCGATCAACTCTAAAAATCTACAAGCATGCAAAACATATTTATGAGGAAATTAATAATTAGACCTAACATCACAACATCTTGGTAGCTCTTAATAATTTTTCTTTCCTTTTTTGTTATTTTTCCTAGATCCTATTCGGCCATCTATTTACACAAGCTCGCTAGGTATATTATGCGCTGTTTTTTCTGTTCCTCTTGCTTCCAATATGTCCTGTGAGCATAATTTAATTCTCACAGGACATATTTTAAAACTTCTTTTCTCATTATCATTCTTCAGTTTTACTCTTGTCTGAAATGTATTTCTGTGATACACCTATTCTTTTCCTTTATAGTGATTTTAAAATTTAATATACACATTATTATCATTTTACTTGTAACTAGCAGTGTAGCCCGGCGTTGTTCGGGTGTAATGAATGCTTTAAAACTAATCCATGGTCATGGAGCTCAGACTCTTTCGACGTTGGCACGAAAGACTAAAAAGCAATAGTCGTTTCGAGTTAAAGCGAAACCAGAGACTGAAAGAAAAATGAATGGATGAAAGTCAAATTTTCATTTCCTGGTATCGATATAAAATAAGTTTTTTTCGTCGTAAACTGAATTTTAAAGGCTAAATAAGTCCTCTGAGTAAATGGTATCATGGCTGAGACTAAGAACTACAATTATACCTACTTAGAGCCAAACCTGAAGCAAAAACTAAAATAAAAGGGCTGAAAAAAATACAGACATACAGGCAGATAAACAGACACACACACACAAACAGCTTGCCATTTTATATATATATATATATATATATATATATATATATATATATATATATATATATTATCGATTTTCTGCACTATTGTAAGAACTACAACCTTGAAACTTCTTAATATCGTTTCTTATGTTTTTTTCTATGAGTGTATCAAATTTGATTAAAATCGGACCACTCTTTCTATAACCCGATTTTTTCGATTATCGATTATCGATATTTATCGGGGGTACCTCTACACAAAACCTAGCCATGAACACTCGCAGACGCTTATAGTACAACTGTAAATTTTCAAGAAAATCGGTTCAGCCGTTTCGGAGTCTATAGGTAACGGACACACACACACACACACACACACACACACACACACACAGACAAAGTTCCATTTATAAATACGTTTAGATGTAGTGTGCATATTAACTTTTTTACTTTTATCTTTTGTTGTTAAATTCCCTTCCTTTTCTCTAATTAATATGCGCCACACTTGACCGGTCACGTTTCCGTTAACAGTCAGCGGAGCCCAATTTGTACGGTGAACATTTTTTTGGCGTAACTGCCTCAAAATGAAGATACTTTCGTAACACTCCTTGCAATATGACATGTAGGGGTTGTGTGGAAAGACATCCATCTTTAGGTTTATAATTCATTGTTTCTTGTACACTTAAACATACCAATTCAGTGTAATATAAACAATCTTTTAAATAAAAACATAATATTATCCTTTGAGTTCTGTTCTTGTCTAAAATATATTACTATGATAAATTTATTCTTTGTTCTTTATGATGATTTTTATTGTGTGATTCAATATAAACATTATTATATTCATTTTACTTTTAGTTTTCATATTGTTTTCATTTTATAAATGAGCAGTACGCCAACAAAGGAATGCTGAGGTACTGATATACGAAGCTCAATACACCCATTACAATGCAAACCAAAGTCACCCTTTCTTTTCATACGAAGTGAACAGCGTAGAGAGAAGGCTACAAAATGGAACGATTGAAATATTGTAGTAACAACAACAGCAAAAAGAATGAGCTCAGCCATCCTAACAATTTCAGTAAAAGGACCAGATTTTAGATTTATGCCATTTTCGGAAGGCAAAGAAAAGTCGTCTTTATAAATGAAAAAATACAATTTAAATGAATTAATTAGTTCAATTTAAATCTTTTTCAATAATCAGTACGTTTCCGAACAAAAGAAAAGCATGATATTTACAAATAAACAAAATCCATTACTATCAGTCAGTGGTCTTCTATCTGTAGTCTTAGCAAAATTCGATTCACATTTATATGGCTATAAATACACAAAAATTCAGAAAGTGTATTATAAATTAGCCTGTAGTTTTTATCTGTCTAAATAAAAACATATTATAACTGTAAGCAATAATAATACGTTAAAAATGCATAGCAATTAAAGGCATGCAAGATTTAAATAAGTTGAATGTAAAGAAGCCAAGGCACATATAAGATCGAAGAATATTTTTTCCGTAATACATTTGACAAAGGATTTAATATCTATAAATACATAGACTCGTTACTACGACATAAAAGTATTTCTTTAGCGTCTATGCGTTATGAACTAAATTCAGTATTACGCAACACAAGAATGATCTCGGTTTGGATTTGCGTAATCAAAATGCTGGAAGCGCTGACCAGAAAAGAATCAAAAGAGCGGAACAAGTAATAGTTTAACATTGATAATTTCGGCCTTGTGCCACATCTAAGCGGCGCTTAGAAAATAGGGCGCCTCGACGTGGTGTAATGTTTAGCAAGCTTAAACGTTAGAACCATTACAATTGAGTAAGGATTTCGATCCTCTTGGGTACACCATACTTTCGGCCTTGTGCCACATCTAAGCGGCGCTTAAAAATCACCTAACATTGACAGATACGGTCCCCTGTTAGTTTCCTGCGAAACACATTTGCAACACAAATACAGATGTTTTTATGCAGTTCAATTGTAGGTCGATTGTGTTGATAAAAAATAAAGAAAAAAAAAAAGAATAAGGGAAAGTATTTTCCATTCCAGTCCGAACAGTGAACGAAAATACGACATACAAATCTAAAGACGCTCTGAGATCTTCTTTTGTAGAGGAAGAAGAAAAAGATGTTTAATGGCTGAAATGGGAACCGATGTTCTATTCCGCAAATTCATGTTGAACTATTTCCTTAACTTCAAAATTTTTTCTAAAGGTTTCTACACCATATACTGCAGTTGACTGATTATACACACAAGAAAGAGTTGATTTAACTATGACAGTGCAAAATACGGTATGGAAATAATTGGTATCAACCTAGTAATTTTTAAATGTATCCGAATATTTTAAAAAAAACTGCCTTTTAGTATTTCTCATCAACCATGGCAAATCTGTCTTTTCTTAAGTGTGCGCAAAATTTACAGCGAAAATCTGTTATTCAATTGTGTTTAAAGGATTAAAGAAAAAACAAAGCTCGAAATGTTTGACATGCACTTAACACAATATGTCAAATGTTATCAATTGTGGATCTATTGGTTAAATTATTTCAAGACTTTTACAATTATTTTATATTTATTTATTGATTTAAGAGAAACCCAATGATACTTTGGGATACGATCAGTATATTGTCGTTAAAACAAAAATATACTTATGCCAGTATAAGGCAGCTTCGTCATATAATTTTTAGACTGTATGAATGTTTACCGATATATATATAGTGAAACCTTGCTTCACGAACTTAAACCATGACTGAAGATCGTTTGTGATCCTAAGTGTTCGTAAAATGAAACTATTTTCTCCATAGAAATCAATATAGAATAGATTAGTCCATTCCTGGACCCCCAGATGATTATTTATTCCAAATGTTACCGGGAAAGTTTCAATAAAGTATTAAACTCAAACTTCCTTCAAAGAAAAGTACCGAGAAGGCTTGAGAAATGTTTCCCACGTATTTCTGTTAAATATATTTTAACTCACTATACAGTATCACTGTTAGTTTTTTTTCGAGCCATGACTAAAGGCTAAGGAAGAGAAAAAAAAGGCTCAGTACAATGAAAATGGAAAAGAAAAGCAGAGCACAACACACGAATTTATTATAAAACGGAACTCAGAAATGATTGACTTCGGGTTAACTCGGTTCGGTTTAATTCAGCAATGTTGTTCGAAAACCAAACTTTTGTTCGATAACGGAAGCATTTTCATTTCATCTCGAATTTTCTGCTCGAAAAGCGATTTGTTCGATATGTGAGACGTTCGAGAATCGAGGTAGCTCTCTCTCTCTTTCTCTCTCTCTCTCTCTCTATATATATATATATGTATATGTGTGTGTGTGTGTGTGTGTGTGTGTGTGTGTGTGTGTGTGTGTGTGTGTTTCATTAAAAACAGCTAAGGATGTTTTTGTTATTTTTTAACAGAATATGTAGTTTTTTTATATAGGTACATCTATAGTGGTAGTATTTTTTTTTCAAACAGGATCAGAACCTTTTGGCCGTGTTCATGGTTGATAACACTCAATAATATAAAATATGTGCACTTATATAAAAATTCTATATATTTACTTAAAATTAATCTTTAACAATGTGTAATAGAATAACCAAAAAAGATCGGATATATAGAAATTTTAACAGATTTCACACACTTTTTTTCCAGAAAATAAAAGAAAAATACAAGAAACTTATACAAGCAAAAGAAAATTTGAATAAAAAGCTTAATTGCCAGTCGTGTTTAATGAAACTTTTATATAAAAGAGATTATTGCCCAAATATACTATATATATATATATATATATATATATATATATATATATATATATATATATCACGTCTATTGAACAGATGAAGAGGCTCATCCCTTGTTTCTTGTTTAGGGTGTGGTTTCCGGCTTTCTCTTTTCCAATCTTTTCATTCTTTTCTTTTTTTTTTCAATTGGAGTAGATAGACTAAACTATCGCCCGGTTCACACTCCACCCACGTCTTTTGAACAGGTGAAGAGGCTCATCCCTTGTTCCGTGTTTAGGATGTGGTCACCGGTTTTCTCTTTTCCATTCTTTTCACTCCTACGTAGCCCCCTGTGCTTCAGTGGCGCTACGGCCTTGCTCAGGGTGATCTGATTAAATATATATATATATATATATATATATAGTGTAAGAAAGTTATGGAACACGTAGGTTTTAAACCCACTGTTCATGAATTTACATTTATAAAGTAAAGAAACAAGAAAAGTTTTGTGTAGTGATACTATGCTTCTATAAACCATTGTAACAACCATTACACTATATATATATATATATATATATATGTGTGTGTGTGTGTGTGTGTGTGTGTGTGTGTGTGTGTGTGTGTGTGTGTGTGTGTGTGTATTTCAGGCATGTCAGATTAAATAAACTACAAATATTATATCTGCTTATTTTTAATAAAATCCATTCATACTCGCGGATAATCTTTCGTGTGTTATTATTGAAAGCTGTGAGAAAGGCGCCGTCACTTTAAAAGTTGATTTTACTTTACATTTCTCAACTTTCCAAGTACTTTCAATTTACTTCCGAAATCCTCTTCAGGAGTGCAAGTACTATTAACAAAAAATAATCACTAAACTGTGTTACGATTTCTTACTGTGATTTTTTCTTTATGCTTCAAATGAAACGGTTGACAGTTATCCCTAGCGTTCATTAGAACGTGAAAATTATCCACTATGGGTACAGGGTGTATCGAAAATACTTTTACAAATTTAGGGGGACTGGTTCTTAACACCACAACAAGGGAAAATGCTCATATAAACATATGTTCTAAAGGCCATCGTTGTATTTCAACACAGTAACTCATAACTAATGTTCAAAATGTTCTCCACCAGCATCCGTTGAATCTTTGACAAGGGAAAGCTTTCAAATTCTCCCATAATATTCGAATGGTTTCGCAGGCCCATGACACGCTGATGAAACACTCTACATTATTAATGCCTGCTGTATAAACCAAATGTGATAGGTGATTCGACATAAAAATTCAAAATATTGAGATCGAAGAGACGCACAGACCACGGAACAAGCTATCCGCTACCTATTCATCTTTCATACCAGATATTAGCCAGTGCATCATGAATATTGTGACTAAAATGTACTGGATCACCATCATGTGTCTTCGTATTAGAATGGGTACATCTTTTAGCAGATCTGGGAGAACATATGGATCAACCAGATAGTCACTTACGTTTCCATCCCATATATTAATCATAAATTGATGCTGGTATATAGCGTTTATTGTACCATGGGGATTATGATCCGCCCTCAAATGTTGGTTGCGTAAATTTGTTATTCCGTCTCTTGCCTCGTCTACAAACAAGACTGAAGAGACAAACAACGGATCGGTGGTTTGTGCAATAAACCATCGATAAAACTTCTCCCATGCTGGGTAATCAGATGGTGAAAGACCCTTCACACGTTGCAAATGATACAGATAATCTTGAAGTACCCTCCATTCGGTACTATCAGATGTATGACATGCTCGAGACACTTGACGTGTGTTGATAATAGGATCGTCACCGACAGACTGTAGAATGTGTTCTTCGTGGCCAGGCATATGAGCGGATCTAGTTTTTTTCTCGATCTATAGCTTGTGATGCCACGGATCTTGTATCAGCGACGCGATGATAAACAGCAGCAAATGTTGGATGACTGCCTGGAAAAGAAAACTTATATAGCTGTGCAGCCTAGTGTCCAATACTATCCGTATGTAAAATCATATCTGCCTGTTCAGGATGTGAATATCCTACCATTGTTAATTAGAAGACTTCTCAGTCAACTCAATAGTACACACGTTAAACGTTGAAGACAGACTAGCTACAAATGTACACGGATGATAAATGTAACCTAGTCTACACAGCGCCATCTACCGTAAACTTTCTTTAAATTTAATTTCTCAAAAACGAAGGTTTTGCGGACTTATGTTTATATGGACTTTTGTCTTTATTTTTGTGTGAGGAACCCGTCTCCAAAGTTTGTTGAAATATTCTTGATAAACTTTGTATATACAGGATGCGGTAAGTAAATTGTCGCCATTTTATATTTTTAATTTTACATGCACATTGTTTTTTGTTCTTTTTAATTTTATTTAGTCGACTATAGTAGGGTCAGGTGGGCACCGACTGTGAAAAACAACCCCATGACGCAATTCACTCCATCCTAAATTTGAAAATGTCATATCGCACTACTTGGCATTCGCACCGGAAAATCCAATACAAGAATTTCAAAGTGACTGAATGTCAATCTGAAGACAGTTCAGAGTATTCGGAAAGAGTTGGAAAAGTCTAATGGTGATGTCAAAGGTACGCAACATGAAAAATTTACTCTGAGCATTCTGAGAAGAAAAGAACTCCCAAATTTGTTGGTGAGGGCCTCAGACTCAACACAGAATCCTACATCAAGAGCCTTGTGAAGATAGTAGTGCTTTGAATCAAGAAGGTAGCTGCTGGAAGACCCTATGTCTGGCAAAAGGACTTTGCACTATGCCACACAAGCAGGAGAACCCAGTCATGGCTGTCAGACAATTTCTGCAACCCATCACCCTTTACACCTGGCCACCCAAGTCTCCAAATTTCAACCCCTTAATTATTATGAGTGGGACGCAGTTGAGTGAGAGACTAAAAAAAGCTCTTTGTAAAACAAAAGATGATCTGAAGGCAAGGATTATGGCAGCATTCACCAACAAGGAAGCCGTACAGGTGAGATACAAGAGATTCCGAAGTCGTCCGGATGCAAGTGGCGATTTTGTTGAATGAAGTTACGCTTTAGTATTTCAAGTGAATTTTGTGCAATTTTAGTAAATATATCTGTCAAAATTAGATGCCAATGTTATTTTCATTTTTGCTTAATATTGACGACAGTTTATCCATCGCACGCTGCTGTTTTCTCTTTAAATGCAATCGTCATCTGATACATATTTATATTGGATCGGAAGAAAAGCTCATAGCGTTTTTTAAGTAACTTTCAAAGACAATAAGTAATTGTACATTGATATATCCAACAACATTCGTGCCATTCTGTTCCACTATCTTTTTCCATTTTTGTGGCGGTTCTTAATGCCATCCTCTTAAAACTTGGCAACCTTTCTGGAAAGAAGCTGGTTCATGTAGCTTTTACAGACTTTGAGAGAATTAAAGTTCTTCTAATGAAGAGATTTTTATAGGGATCAAAATAAGTGGTCATCTGTAGGTACAAGATAAGTACGACAAGACCGATAAGGTTTTCCAACAAATCTGTACCAATCATTGCCGGGTCTGCAAAGAGACGCGAGGTTTGGCATTGGAAGACGAAATACTTCCCATTTTGGACGCTTTCGGATTGTCCAACAGTCATTGTCTGAATAGAACATATGATTTTGTAGAAGGAGATCGTAATACACAATATGAACACAAAAGAGATTTTATATTGTTGGATGATATAGGATTTGTATCCTATAGCTTAAAACGTCCAGTCTCCTCTGTTGGATGGAAGAAGATGGGTTCATGCCTTTTCGAAAGGATTTGTACGAAAAGATCGAAGCAGAATTTCAACCTTAAGACATTGTATATTTGTAGAATGTTTAGTATATGTGTAAACTACCTTCAAGTAATGTAAATAAATTGTTTGTAGACTTGTAGAATGTTTATGCGTAAACAACCTTCAAGTAATGTGAATAAAATATTTGGATATTTGTAGAATGTTTAGTATATGTGTAAACGACCTTCAAGTAATTAAGAAAATTAATAAAAAATTTGGGATTATCCGATTTTACTATTCACAGTGAAATAAGGTTGCCATTCCAAGGGAGAGCACTCTAAAAATAATTAAATTATCTCCCTTTTAATGTTAGTCAAAAAATTTATGAATTTATGATCTTTATAATGCACTGAAAGTGAGCTCTTACACATGGTGTAATTGTTACTAAATTTGTCTTGTTACAGCTTATTAATGAGTTCGGAATTCAGTGAATACGTTATGCACGCGGTCTTGTGCCACAACTAAACTTAGTAAATCATTATAATAATTAACTAAGGGTATTTTTGTTGGTAACATTTTTATAACCATTGAAGTTGCAATGTTAAAGGGCTTCTTTTCTTATTAGATTGCAGGGAACTGCGAATCATGCTATAGACGTAGGCTAATATGTATATTTATTAATATACACTTACTAGCTCTGTTATCGATCATTGTTCTATTAACACCAGAAAAATATTTATTATGCGTGTGTACCTGTGTGCATACACATATGTATATTTACTGATAAGCACGAGATAGAGAGATAGATAGATAGATAGATATGTCAGGTACCTCCACTAAATCGTTGAAAAACAGCATAGTATGAATAAAAAAAGGCCCCAAACTTAATAAAAATGAACTTTTTCTATCAAAATGTTTATATTATTATTAAGAGAAAGATCAATGTATTTTTTTAATTATTTTTTAAAATTTCTTAATCCCTTCTAACACGTTCGAAACTTTGGTAAAAAATCTTGTTTTGATTTGAGTTATACGGGTAACCAAATTGTTACGAGATTTAACAATGGAAAACGTAATATTACATAACTCAATTTATTTTCCAGTGACTAACACATTAATTGGAAATTTTTGCAAAAACTCAAATCATTGTCGGATTTTAATGAAACTCTCAGGACTTATTCTTAAATGAATGAAATTATTTTTGAAATTATTATTCTTAAAAAATTTTGGTAATTTGTTCTTTTACATCTGTTACCCTCTCCACGTAAATTCATGAAATTTGAAGAAAGTAAATTTTGTTGTGATAAATGGTTCTTTTAGTTAAACGCAGGACTCATTGGGGGATGTAAATCATCTATTATTTTTTTGAAAAGTTTTGCCTATATTTTCGAAAAACTGCTACCAATAGTAAAATAAAAAAATCAATATAACTATGACATTATTTAATTTGATAATCTTTTAATTGCTTGAATAATTAATAAAAATTAACATTATAGTCTGAAGAAAATAAAATTTCGATTACTAATGAAATTTTAAAAGAATTTCTTTCATCGTTTTTAATCATAAAATTTATAATTTTAAGTTTATAAATATTTTTAAAATACTTCAAAGATTTGTTGGGGTTAGTTTAAAAACTTATTAAGCGAAGATTACACTGACAAATTAAAAAAAAATTAAAAAGTTTAATACAAATCGTTCTGACCCCCTATTTTTAAAATAATTTTTAATTTTATTTTTTTGTATAATTGAAGTTTTTTATAAATAAGTAATATTTGTGTAAATCAGATTAATTTATCATTAAATTTTCTAATTTTCGAAAAATTATGTCACACAGATGTATATTTTATTGTTGCAAGTTTTTTAAAACCGAGAATTAACTTTTGTTTACAAATGTGTCGATCGCTTAAAAATGGCCAAAAAATTGAACAATTAAAAAAAATTAAAAAAATTAAGATTCCAATGAATATAATTTCTGTTTGAAATACACCAGAGTATTTTGCTTACTAGAAATAATAAATTTAATCATTTAGCTTTCAATTAAAAGTAAAAAACAGTTTCAAGAAATTTATTTATTTATATATATATATATATATATATATACACGCGTTTCTTGTTTTAGGACATCATCGGTATAAATTTGTTACGTTAGTGCGACTGCACAAGCGCATGAATGAGAGATGCTGGAATTTTTTTATATTGTTCTTAATATATCAAAATTTTATATATTAGTATCTCATATCAGTCAGTTAAGTGCCATACGTGATACACGCTTGGGCGATCATGTCTCGAAAGAGACATGACTGATTGGGCAGAAGATTATCCCGCAGTAGGTTGCCATTGCTTTCTGCGGTAGACTGGTTGCCGACCAAGGCTATAGAACCCAATCTGTCCTGTTATTTAACTCATAACTGGAGGGAAAAGACGGATTAATACCTTTCCCAAGGGTATTTGCGCGTAAGTGAATGCAATGAATTAGGCTGGAATTCGAACTCGGCCTCCCGATTTCTCGTTCCGAGCCGATATCCCCTGCACCACAACGCACATCCTCATTTCGGTACTTTTGGTTAAAAAAAATGTAACTAATGCTTTGTGGTAGCCTTTTTTTATTTACTTTTTCAATATTTCTAAAACCTATTTTGATTTCCAGCAACAAAACAATTTATTAGAAATATTGAAAAAGTATATAAAAAATAAATAACATAAATTTCGTTGCTTCTTTTTTAACCAAAGGTATATAAATTATTCAAGTTGAATTCCTTGCATTCACATACGCACAAATACCCTTGGGAAAGGTATTAATCCGTCTCTTTTCTCTAGTTATGGGTTAAATAACAGGACAAATTGGGTTCATAGCCTTGGTTGTTAATCAGTCTACCACAGAAAGTACTGGTAACCTGCGGGATAGACATGATCACCCAAGCGTGTATCACGTATGGCACTTAACTGACTGGTGGACATAAATTAAAAAATTGCTCTCCAAAGTAAAAGTTTCCTTTTTGTTTCCATTCTCTCCAAAATCTCGTCGTTGTTCATATACTCGTTCCATGGTATCTTCAGCATCCTACTGGAGAACTACATCTTTATTGCTTTGAGTATTTCCTTTATCTTTCACGAGATTGTCCAGCATTCGCTGTCATATATGGGAACAGATATCACGTAACAGTCCAGTACTCTTTTTGTTTCCAACGAAATATTTTCCTGTCTCTCAATACGCTACTCAATTTTTGGGATGCATCCTTAGCCATACCAATACGCCTTCGTATCTCAGTGTCGCATTTTCCGTCCTCTGTTAGAACATTTCCCAGGTATTTAAATTTCTATCCCCCTTTTAAAATTTTAAAAATCTCGGTCTGTAGAAACTCATTGGTATTGTAATATATTATTTTGACCTGTCAAAAATATGATTTACATCAAAGGCAGGGAACCCAGACATTGACCAACAAAGATATGATCGACATCAAAGGCAGAGAGCACAGGCGGTGGCCGACAGAGATATGATCGATATCAAAGACAGAAAACACAAAGCGACAACAAAAGGCTTGAAAGACAATATCTGACAAAGTTATAGTTGACGTTAATTAAACGACGGACCGAAGGGGCAGGTATTCGTGGAAGTTTTCGGTTATATGTCAAAGCCAGAAGGAGAAGAGATCAGAACACAGAGAGAGAGAGAGAGAGAGAGAGAGAGAGAGAGAGAGAACAGAGAATTTCCGCTGGCTAACGACACTTTGTCGGCTCGCTCGTGTGTACGTGATTCTCTCTGGCTACCCTGTACTCTACACAACCGTCACCGACGAAAAAGAAAACATGTTTATATTTTTATATCTACGTGTTCTTGTCTGTCGTTATATTTAAAGACAATTGTTAACATTGTTCGTCGAGATCCAGAACAACGGCAGTATATAATAGTATTAGTGTCAGCTATACGATAAAATTGGTCATCACATGGCGGAAACGAGACTACAGTGAAGCTTGTATTTACAAAGCATTTATGATTTTTATTTTTATTTTTTTTATTTAATCATTTCACCCCATGCAAGGCAGGACCGCCGCTAGTACGCAAGGGATTTCGGTGAGAGAAAGAAGAGAAAAGACAGGGTACACGGAGAGTTGAATAAAGAATAAATGATGGATAGAATTCAAAAAGATAGAAGATGGAAATCGTCGTTGAATTTAAACTTTTGGAAGTTGTAGCTATCAGGGAAGCAAGTAAACGAAAGGGAGTTCCACAAGCGGGGGCTGCGAGAAAAGAAACTGTTAAGGTAAAAGAGGCAGTTACATTTAATTATTTCAATGATAAACGAGTGGGACCTCGATGCCAATCTAGTAGAACGCTTAAAATTATATGATCAAGTCACCAGGAAAAAATACTCGTCGGGGCAGTAGCCAAAAAAATATTTGTAGAAAAGACCGAGGGAAGCCATATGCCGTCGGTGAGAAAGTGACTGAAGACGAGATACAAAATCAGGACCGAATACATTACAGATCCTTTTGTCGGAAACCTTGAGATGAATAGCAGAAGCACCCGACCAGATATAGCAACAGTATTCAATGCCCGAACGAATGTTAGATTTATTCTCACTTGTCGAATTGACACAACAATCTTTCTAACTAATTTCAATCTTACTATTTTTTTACGCCAAACTAAGTTGTTTGACATATGCAAAAGTTTCTAAAAAACAAGCAAAAAAAAAACGGTTTTCAACGGTTCAATGTTACATTTCCGTTGCAGACCCAACATTTCTTCAGCGAGAAATATTGTTCATTCTGCATTCATTTTTCCCAAATCTGTTCGTGTCTTTCTCAGCACTTGCGTGCATGCATTCAAGTACATTGATAAATTATAAACATATTTCTTATATATATGTGGCTGGTGCAACAGTTATCAGCGCAGTAAGAGGAACTGGCAAGCCGAGTTCTAATTCTGACCTAGGCTGTTGCTCGCACAAATGCACCTGGGAAAAGCATGAATCTATATAATCTCCCCGTAGCTACGAGTTAAAAAGCAGACTAGACTATGTTCTCCATCATTGAGTATACATTGAGAATAAAGAAAAAATATGAAGAAAGCCATTATCGCCCATGTTCTTAATAGACATATAATCTGATTTTTTTAATCCAGTACAGACAAAAATATTGAATGACAGAAATTACCCATCGTCTTGCTGTCTCATTCCATTCATATTTTGCTGTGTTATCAAAGATAGAACAGATATTTTAATAACAACTGCTCTGATGAGTTTTTTAACCCTGTTGCCTTGTTCAAGCGAATTTAAGCCTGATACTTGATTGGCTTTTAGGTCAAACCCCGTTCCTGTTGAAATAGTTAAATGCAACCACCATTTTTACTCGAACAGTTTCTTTTCTCGTATTTCCCGCCAATGGAACTCCCTTCCGTTTACTTTCTTCTCTGACAGCTGAAATCCCCAATAATTTAAATGCGACGTCAATTAGCATCTTCCATCCTCTTGAATCCCATTCATTTTTTATCATTTATTCAATGCCCACTGTACCTAAACCTTTCTTTAATATACCCCCCTGTGCACAATAGTGGTCCCGCTTGGCTTGGGATGAAACGATTAAATTAGTTTAATTAATTAAAATAAAGTTGAAACAGGAAATATAACAATCGTTAATGTTCACAAAAAGGTTTTCTGACTATATTTCTGGCTATGGGTAAAATAGCAGGAGAGACTGGGTTCTGTAGCCTGGTAACCGGTTTAGAAGAAGAAAAAACTCTGAATTCAAACGAGCCTGGAGAGGGTTGAGCTCCATCAGGCTGTCTTGCCCAAAACAACACCACTTCTACTGCGGCTGCAGAACATGTGGTGCCCTAGGACTCTGATGAGTCACGGGATATCTAGATCTATATTGCTGAAATAAGGTATTGTAATTATTTCCATTCATAACATTATTTACATTGTTCGGACTATTTTCCTCATATTCGTTGCTGTATTCACGACGTTTAGCTAACACACACACACACACACACACACACACACACACACACACACATATCTATATCTATATATATATATATATATCCACAATTCACAAGAATATATACATTTTATATATATATATATATATATATATATAAAGGAAAACTCAACACGTCATTTAAATTGGTTAAAAATTATAGTTCATTTCAATGAGCTAATTTAGCTTATTGAAATGTATTATAATTTATAACCAATTTAAATGACGTGTTGAGTTTTCCTTGATAAATATCATATTGCTCTGGATAACATCCATTGAACTCTCTATATAGATATTGCACTTAATATTTTACATTAAGTTGATATTGTTGGATTATCCTCGTCGTTTACGGACTGGACATCTTTACCTATATATATATATATATATATATATATATATATATATATATATATATATATATATAACGGCAAGAAACAAGGTAAACTTCATACTTAGAGGCATATAAATGATGACAAATAAAAAATAAAAAACAAAAGAACGACCGACCGGGCAAAAAAAAAAAAAATGGAAGGCGGAAGGGCAGGCACTAGATGGTAATAATGTAGATTCCTAACAGACATTCTCTCTGCTTGTAGAGAGATAGGTTCCTAAGTTTAATGTATAGAGATTCCAACGCCTGTAATTAAAAAGAATGGAATGTGAACCAGACAGCACAGTGAACTGGTCCACACTAAAGTCGGTTACACAATTTCTGCTACTTATCAGATGTTCAGTAATTCCTGACCCGGAAGTGTTCACAAGTTGCCCCGACCGAGCATCAGTTTTGAGAATTCGTATTGGCACGTGTTGTTTAATTCTGCTATCTAAGCGTTGGGACGTCCTTCCTATGTAGTCATTACCACAACTACAAGTAAACTTATAAACAGCAGAAGAAGTATGGTGTTGAGGAAGTAAGTCCTTTCGCATAGACAGAAAAGCAGAATAAGTGCCAAAATGTATTCTAATCTGATCAGAAAAATAACAAGATGTAACTGTTCTAGAAATTTGCCTAGCCACGTGAAGTAATGTAAGGAAGCCTTAAATATACTGGACACTTTTCCACAGTATACGTTTTTTTTCTTTCAAAAACTATTGATTTTCTCAGGCATCACACCATTCACAACATCACTAGGGTATCCGTTTTTGGATAAGATGCTGTGGATAAAATCCAATTCCACGTCCAAATATCTTTCCGTGCAAATTTTTAGGGCCCTATGTGTAAGAATTTTAACTAAATTAATTTTTCGCTTTCTTGGACAAAATGACTCCCACCGTGTATCAGTCAGTCAGTTAAGTGCCATACGTGATACACGCTTGGGCGATCATGTCTCGAAAGAGACATGACTGACTGGGCAGAAGATTATCCCGCAGTAGGTTGCCATTGCTTTCTGCGATAGACTGGTTGCCGACCAAGGCTATAGAACCAAATCTGTCCTGCTATTTAACCCATAACTGGAAGGAAGAGACGGATTAATACCTTTCCCAAGGGTATTTGCGCGTAAGTGAATACAATGGATTCAACTGGAATTCGAACTCGGCTCCCAGGTTTCTCGTTCCGAGCCGATATCCACTGTACCACAACGCACATAATCCTGAAAACAATGCTTTTCGAAACACGGAAATATGAAATTCACTTGGAGTCCGATGAACAAGAACATCAAGGAATGATATAAAAACATTCGGAGTCCTTTTCTATTGTAAACTTCAAGGACGGATGTAAACGATTCAAAGTGGCGAGAAAGGAATCAGCATCGACCTGACCATCAAACAGACAAAAAGCATCATCCATCGTCAAAAAGCATCGTCCACATACCGATAATACGTGGACTGCTTAGTGTTAGGTGTAAGAAGGGAAGATTCATAGAAACCGACAAATATATTGGCTAAAGCAGGGCCCAGAGAAAATCCCATCGAGACCCCGTCGATATGTCTACACATATAATTATCGAAACTAGATTCGGCTGATGTAGTGGCGAACTTCATAAGACACCATATCGAGGTGCCCTTGACGTAGGATATGGTTCGCAAGATTGTCTTGCTAGAGTCCTTACAATTGAGTAGTGAGTTCGATCCTCACTAGGTGCTCATACTTTCATTCATATATATATATATATATATATACTTTGTACCGGAGTTTTTCTCTTTCACTTTCTTTTTTCTCTCTTATTCATCCAGGTCTCTCACACTTGAAACTTCAACTCTAACATTATCCTCCTCTATTATGATATTCTATATATATATATATATATATATATATATATATATATATATATATATATATATGTAAAGATTTATTTTATACTTTTCAACACTGTGCATTTCTTTTAATCCTCACATAAGGCCAATATACCCGCAAATCAATTATAATGATATATGGTGTGAACGAACTTTTAAGATAAACAACTCATCAACAAGTGATAGCCTCCTATCCTTCATAGCAGAGTTTCTCAACCAGTTCACCCTAAAAGGCAGCCAGATGCGCCCGAAATTAACAAAAGAGTCATTTATTAATGATTTTTATATTTAAAAATTTTAGTTTTTAAAAATCTAAGGACACTAATCATATGGATTTCTTGTCTAAGTTATATTTTAAAGTGAACGCTAAATTTCAAATTTAATAGCTAATATTTACCTATTATAATATTCAAAGTGTGCCGTAGAGTTTTAGTTATTTTACAAGTGCGCTCCGAAATAAAAATGGAACTTTGTCTGTGTGTGTGTGTGTGTGTGTGTGTGTGTGTGTGTGTGTGTGTGTTACCTATAGACTCCGAAACGGCTGAACCGATTTTCTTGAAAATTTACACAGTTGTACTATAAGCGTCTGCGAGTGTTTTTAGCTAGATTTTGTGTCGAGGTACCCCCTGATAAATATCGAAAATCGATAATCGAAAAATTCGTGTTATAGAAGGAGTGGTCAGATTTTAATCACATTTGATACACTCTTAAACAAAGACATAAGAAACGATATTTAGAAGTTTCAAGGTTGCAGTTCTTACAATAGTGCAGAAAACTTTATATCGATATCAGGAAATCAAAATTTGACTTACATCCATTCATTTTTCTTTCAGTTTACGGTTTCGCTTTAACTGGAAACAATTATTGCTTTTTAGTCTTTCGTGCCAACGTCCAAAGAGTCTGAGCTCCAGGACCATAAATTAGTTTTAAAGCTTTCATTACACCCGAGCAACGCCGGGCTATACTGCTAGTAGTAATATATTCGAGTTCTTAATATTTTTACAATGTGGCGCTATTTAGATCTATCGTTGATAAACGAGATTCAAACATCTCGTAAACATCGTCATAACTGTTAAAAATGGCATAATCCATGAATAATGGCGTAATCCATGAATAATGGCGTAATCCATGAATAATGGCGTAATCCATGAATAAATTTTATGAATATACTTCTGAGGATATTTTTTTCAAGTTGTGGCTCTTCTTTCTGTCGTTATGAATCTGATATTAATTCAAGACAGTTCGAAAATGGGGGAGTGTGAATGAAATGATTTCCTTGAAGCAGCGAAGAGATATTTCATTGATACGACGCTACACATTGATATTGATAGGAGATTAGAACATTAGTGAAAACGTTCACTATCATTTTCAAAAAGGCGCCCACAGGTGGTTCCTAAATAAGTATTCCACTCACAACAGATTGATATGAACTTAGTTACGTTAATGAAAATAAAATGTTTATTAATAAACTTTTGAAGTTTTTAAAATTTTCTCTTAGCTTAAATTTTCTCCTCCTTATCTCTCTTACATTATTTCTCACTCACTCCCTCACTCACTCTCTCTTTCCTTTTCCTGCTACGATTTTCTATCTATCTGGGCTCCCTGACATGTTGCAATGGTAAGCAAGCTTGTCTCGCAAAATGAATTATAATTAAATAAGGATTTAGATTGTCACTAAGTGTTCCATACTTTCGACCTTGTGCCACATCTAAACTACGGTTAAGAAAACCACTATCTCTCTCTTTATCGTTCTTGCCCCCATCTCCCTCGCTCGCCCTGTATCTGTCTCTTACCGCTCTATATTCCTTTCTTTCTCTTCCTCCTCTCACCTTCTCCACATCTCTCTTCTCTATTCCTCTCCTTATCTTTCTTCCATCTATCACTTCAATGTTTTATGTACTTTGTTCTTTGCCATCACCTCGGGATATTTCCGCTACTAAAACATTTTACGTCAACTGTTTATTTTTCCCACGTTTTTAGAGGCAGGTAAAGAAAAATTCCTTCTCTATTTACCTCGAATGACTCTCTTGCATCTGTCGAATGTCGAATCGTCTACAAATTTCTGGTAGTCAACTGTCTGTCAGAATAAGTTTTTATTATCTACTTATTAAGCTTTGCTCAAACTGACAAAAGGTCTCAAATGTAGGAACTGCCGGTGATAATCAAACTCACGCTTTCTTGGGCTAACGATTTAAAACGACATGAAGAAGAATGGCTATTTAGAGATCTACACTAATTCGTTAAAAAAAAAAAACAAGCAGCATAGTATGAGGAAAAAAGGCCCCAAACTTAATAAAAAGAAAGTTTTATTGCCAAAATGTTTGTTATATTAGGTTGTCCCAAAAGTTCGTAAACACTTGAAAAAAATTGAAATTTTACTCGCAAAAACAACAGAAATTACTGCTCAAAATAAAGACCATCATTTTCCAAGACTTTCTGCCATAGATCTGCAAGCTTTCAGATCTAGTCAAAGTACCATTCAGCCGGCTTCGAATCAAAGAATTCTTGACACGATTCCTCGACTTCAACAAACGAGTCGAATCAGAGAGTGTTGCATTGAGCGGAAAAGGCCATAATCTGATGGAGTACAGTCAGGACTGTAGGCTGGATGTGGCAGAACCTCAACGCCGTCAAGCACTTCAAACTTGTCTTTGGTCTTCCTGGTGGTGTGTGGCTTGGCATTGTCCTGCTGCATCAAAGCGCGCTTTCGGTTGATCAGAGCCGGGTACTTTTGCTTCAACGTTTCGGAGACCCGCTCAAGTTGCTGACAGTAAAGTTCGGCACTGATGGCACGACCATTCGGAACCAACTCATTCCTTTAAAGTTCCACCAAACGCACAACATGACTTTCTTGCCGAATCGATCTTGTTTTGGAACCGACGGTGTTTTTGACCCTTTCTGAACCCATCGCTTGTCTCGATTGTGCTAGACCAGATAGACCCATTTCTCGTCGGATGTTTCAATGCGCTTCCAAAAACGCTCGTCCAATGGATTGGTGAACAATTGACGTCAAATTTCAACTCGTCTGTTGGCTTGTGCTTCGGTGAGTTCGTGCGGATCTTGGCGCGGCTTTTTGTGAACAAAATCAAGTTGCTTCAAATGTCGGTGAATTGTCAATTTGCCAACTCCAAGCTCATCAGCCAATTCTCGAGTACTCAATGAAGGGGAAATATCCAACCCGGTTTGCAAGTCTCCATCATCAAACTTTAACGGCTGTCCCTAATGTGAAATTTTGGTTAAAAATTTTGTTTTCTTTGACTCCTCGGTCTGTCTAATATTTACTATTGATGTTTTAGCGCTATTATATGTATATACAAATAATTGTCAGATTTTAATCAAACTTTCAGGACTCATTCACAAATGAATTAAATTATTTTTTAATTTATTTTTTAGAAATTTTGTAGAAAATATTACATATATATATATATATATATATATATATATATATATATATATAGATAGATAGATAGATAGATTGGAGTACATAGACTAAACTATCGCCCGGTTCACACTCCACCCACAGCTATTCAACAGGTGAAGAGGCTCACCCCTCGTTTCCTGTTTAGGATGCGGTTTCCGGTTTTCTCTTTTCCAATCTTCTCACTTTTTTTTCCCATTGGAGTAGATATACTCTACTATCGCCCGGTTCACATACCACCGACATCTATTTTTTTTTAATCGTTTCACCCCAAACAAGGCATTCCACTGCCACTATTGTGCTTGGGGCTACATGGGGGAAGGTAAATAGAAAGAGTGGTTAGATATAGGAAATGTCAGAAGGGGGGTGATAGATAGTTGGGAGGATGGGAAGAGTGTTTGAAAGAATGGAAGCGAGTTATTGTGTTAGGAGGTGTCTATTGACCTTACATTTAAACTCCTGGAGATTGTAGCCGTCTGGGAAGCAGTCATGTGGAAGGGAATTCCACAGTCGGGAAGTACGAGAAAAGAAACTGTTGGAGTAGAAGTTGCGGTTGCATTTTATCGGTTTCACTGTAAAAGGGTGGGATCTAGTTGCCAATCTAGTATCTCGTGCAAATTCGAACCTAGGGGGCACCAGTGATCTAAGTTCATCGGAGCAGAAGCCATGGAAGTATTTATAGAGGAGACACAGGGAAGCCACGTCGCGCCGGTGAGAGAGAGACTGCAGGCGGTCTACCAAGTCAGTATCAATCACATTACAGACCCTCCGCTGTACCTTGTTGAGAAGCCCAAGGAGAATAGCAGGGGCACCCGACCAGATATGGCAGCACTATTAAACAGGTGAAGAGGCTCATCCCTTGTTTCCTGATTAGGATGCGGTTTCCGGTTTTCTCTTTTCCAATCTTCTCACTTTTTTTTCAGTTGGAGTAGATAGACTAAACTATCGCCCGGTTCAAACTCCACCCACATCTATTGAACAGGTGAAGAGGCTCATCCCTTGCTTCCTGTTTAGGATGTGGTTTCCGGTTTTCTCTTTTCCAATCTTCGCGCGCGCGCGCGCGCGTGTGTGTTACCCACCACTTTTTTTCATTAAATTTCTAGGAATTAAATTTTTAATGCAAAATTTGTTATATTGGTTAAAAGCAGGACTCCTTGGAGAATGTAAAACATCTATTTTTTAAACTTCGGCTCAATCGTAAATTTAAAAATGCAATAAACCTATGACATTGTTTAATTAGAAAAAAACTTTTAATTACTTTTATAAATAAGATTTATTAAGAACATTATTGTCTTACAATTTCAAATCTTTTAAATGTCTGCATTACTTTGATTGCATTAGGTAATATTGTTATTAAGTGAAAACTATAATTACTAATCAAAAATTGAAAATCTTCATATAAATTGTTTTGCATTAAGATTTTTTAAATGATTTTTAATTTTTTATGCGTATAAAATATTATGTAATCTGTGTATTTTGAAAAAATAGGCAACCATACCCGACATTATCAAAAAATCTGAGCGATGACTATAGTAAATATAAAGTCAATTAAACTGCGGAGAATATTTTCCAGCATTTTTAAGATTACTGAATACTTAAATATATATAAAAACGGCACCCACTTACCATTTCCTTAAATTATGTTTTACAGATAAAGTCTCCTTAGAACAATATTAAACCTGTCGTCATTTGTCATCGCTCTTCAATGACTTAAAACATGGCTGCTGTTGGTTAAAACCCCAGTTTCCGTTTATTTTCAAAGTATATTTCTGTGTCATTTTAAAATTAAATCAAATTAATTATAAATTTAAATCAGATAATGTTCACAAAATAAAGTTTCAGAAAAGTATATTTTATTTTTGGAAGATGTTTTAATACAGAGAATTACATTAAGATGAAAGATGACAAAAAGAACACTAATCAACTATTTTAGGAAAAAATCCAATCCAATCAATATAATTTCTGTTTTGAATACCAGAGTATACTGGTACATAGTATACTGCTTACTGGAAACAGTAAATTTTATCTTTTAGCGTTCAGTTATAACTAAAACTAAAGCTTCAAGGTAGCTTTTTATTTTGAAAATTTTATTTCAAATCTTAAGTATCGCACATTAGTGGACGCCCCTAGATTATATATTGTATCAACTGCTAGGTTTACTGCTAGGAAAGTTAGTTCATTGTGTCGTGCCAGACAATTTTTCTTGCCAGAATCTTCTCTTGCACATTTACAAATCTACCCTTTATTCATGAATTATCTATTGTTGCAATATCTGGCGTATTGATTCTGCAATATATCTCTAAATTCTGGACAAAATAAAAAAAATAAGTTCTGTAATATAATCCCTCTTGACCTGGCATTTCGACTTTAGTTACTTTCTTATAGCCGTGACGTGGCTTCCTTGGCTTTTATATATATATATATATATATATGGTAGTTTCGCTGATGACTTCCTCATTAGTATCTCGATCGCATAAATTTAAGCGTACTTGCAAGATGTAACCGTAAGTTCTAATCTTTTCATTTTTCTTACTTCCTTCCCACATGCAATCTTCAGATATTTAAATGCAATATCAATTGCCCTGATCCTGATCTTTATGGTCCTTTTCTTCGTTTCTCTTCACTAGAGTCTTTGCATTCTCTTTGACTATGGATTATATGGACACTCTAGTTTTTGGCAGCAAACATTCTAGTAGAAAGACTATTCTAAATTCAAAACCGAGAAGAAGGCAATGAGTTATCATGCCATTATATTTTTCGAAGAAGTTATGGAAATACACATAATAAAGAAAAGGAATCTCTAGAGACCTAAAGAACATTTGTTAAAAACAGACATAGTAGCACATTTTGTTAACGTAATATTATTGAAGTGGTTCAACGGTTTCCGAGTAATTTTTTTATCAAGTACAAATTGATTAAAATATCTTGTTAAGTGAGATAATTCTTGTTTCATTAAATGCTAGTAATAGAGTCGTTTCCATAACATAGGTATACAATTTTTTTTTATTTTAGCAATTTTATTATAGTGCGTAATGTTCTTCGACTAATTCTGAACAATTTTGGGATGCAGAATTCAAAAATAACAATTTTTCACCATTACTTTAGTTTTTCTGCTCCAGAATACCGTATTCTTCTTAAACATTTGTCATGATTAGTCAAAATCCCTGTCAATATAAAGAAAAAGTAAATGTTCATTTGAAGCTTCAACAAAACTTTAGCGCGAAATTTAAAATTAACTTCTGAAACACGAAAGAAATATTCGAAATTTGGAAGTAATTTGTTGTCAAGGAAAAAAAAATTCGAAGATTTGATTTTCGTGAATGCTTAGTAGATTTGTCTTCCTTTGAAATTCTAACAGAAGTCAGCCATCTTTCTTTTGTCCCATCTTCTTTTATATAATTCTACCATAAGTCTAATCTTCTGGTGGAATCATACACTTTTGCTAAAATCAGCCAAATTATGTAGAAATCTTTATAAGTTGTTGTGCAGAAAATGTAGCCAGATACTTATTTTAGCACCGGGTTGTTTAAATTTAGTCATTATCATCGTGTGTTGTGATCTAAAAAAGAAAGTGTTTTAAGCCATCAGGGTTTCAATAACAATGTTTCTATATTTACTTTTGTTTTCTTTTTGTTGTTTTTAATAGGAAACATTCAAAACTAATTTGAACATTACGGGAAATTTGGCAAAAAATAATCATTTTTATGCTCAACTTCTGTCCAGCTAAATGTTGAGTTTATAGGATACAAATCCTATATCATCTAACAATTAACGCAAACGAAAAATGTAAAATTGCACACCCGCAAAATCGGATTCAAACGACTAAAAGCATTTTGGAAAAACACAGACTAAGGAAAATTTCACAAGTCAGTGTGAAAACTAAGATTCTGGATTCTGATTGGATAGGGAATAGCAAGTTAAAATATGACGCCAGTTAATTTTTCTTAACACCTTAAAATGGGTATGTTGTTGGAGCCGGTCACATAACTAAAATCCACTACTTAACTAAGTTCCGTGACCGGCCAAGTCAGTCAGAATGGCTCAGAGATCAGAGAGGCCAAAGAACCGACAGATAGGTCTGTCGCAGACTCAACCAATACAAAAGAAGAGAAGAAGGAAAGGAAAACAACATCAAGATATCTTCAACTGCGCATAAAAACATTTTACATCCCCTGCCGGCCAGAAAAGGGGAAAGAACACAGACTTTATTAGTTACCTAGACCGATTAATCTTTTTACACACACGCATACTGCTAATTACTATTAGTTTTATTTTAACCTTTTCCCCTCTTATCGATTATTTCTCCCTCACACTCTCTTTTTCACCTTAAATTGATCGCCCCTTTTCTTTTCCACATACTTAGCGGCGGACAGACAAAGAAAAAGAAACAGACATTACTCTACTATTCTGTTGAATTACAGACAGCAAAACATAGAAACTTTTTTAGTTCAAACTACATTCGCTTAAATCATAAACATATTTTTTCTATCAAACAAAATATAAAAAATATACAAATTTTTTATTCGGCATGTATGTTGTTAAATATATTATTTTCTAATTTTTTACAAATTAAATTCTCCCTTTTAATCCGGGTGTTCTGTATCCCTCAAGCTAACTAGTAAAAATGACCGATTCTAGAACCCAGCTTCCCAAACTTAGCTAAGAAAAACTATCAGTAAGTGCAGGCCAGCATATATTTCTCGATAAGAAAATAAGACGAATACACAAAAAAATCATGACCTCCCTGGTATTTTATTCTCTGTCCATCGTGGAATAGGATCTTTTAATAAAAAATAATAGCAATAACAACAACAATAATAATAATTACAATTATCTGGTTGGAGACGTGAAAATTCAACGATAGGCAAAAAAATGACATATTCGTTAGGCCATTGCTGCACTGCTTGTATATAAGGTAAAATTGACTTAAAGATATCAGTCAGCTAAGTGTCATAGGCGATACATGCATCGAAAGAGACATGACTGACTGGGCAGAAGATTATCCCGCAGTAGGTTGCCATTACTTTCTACGGTAGACTTGTTGCCAGCCAAGGCTATAGAACCCAATCTGTCCTGCTAATGAACCCATAACTAGAGGGAAGAGACGAGTTAATACCTTTCCCAAGTATTTTTGTGTGTAAGCAAATGTAAGGAATTCAACTAGAATTCGAACTCTGCTTCCCGATTTCTCGTTCCAAGCCGATATCTACTGCACCACAACGCACTTGAAAATATAAAGTTCAGATTTTGTTTTTACTGTTTGAAGTTATTTAAATACACCCTATTTCTTCTTGTTCTTTTTTGCAAATGTGATACGTTTAAAGCAAGAAAAACTAACTTTACCTTCTTTCTGGAAATTGTTGTTACATTGAGAATTGTTGTATGATATTTATTTGACTTAACCTGATATTTACCCCAAGTTTGTAGTATGCAGCGCGGCGTGAACTCCCTACTTTAGCAATGGCATGCAAGACTCACTTACAACCAATGCTCCTAGTAAAGGTTTTGTATTGAGTGAAATATTACCGTATATTCTTGTGCATAATATGAGAAATGTATCATGAAAATTAAAGGAAAACACAAGTACACGTTTTCAGAAAATTTATCCAGCATAACAAACTACTTTTTTGAAAAAGCAAGATTACAAATACACTCACTACAAAAAAAAAAAAAAGAAATGATAAGTTTTGAAACCGAAATTAGAAGAAACACGCATTTCTTAAACATCCAATTCATTTCTATTCTTCAATATACTGAAAAATAAATATTTTAATGAAATAAATGTACAACAGTGAGCTTTTAATGGATGATACAATATAACTTTTCGCAAGCAATTTACATGATAATGGCTATACTATATTCCCTCTTTTAAGTTTCAGAAACACAGGGTTCTATTATACTCCAGTAATATTATACACAAGAAAGCCGTACAGTGTGAAATATTTCTATCAGTTAAACTACAAATTCATAGTATCAGAGGATTTAGCTTAGCAGTTAATTTTTTTTTAAATTGAAGAATGCTGAAGAACGAATAAAAATTCTTGTTCACTCCTTTTCAAATCAGATTTCCTTCTCCTTGTTACGTAATAACATTTATTTGGTGTCGAGGCTAGAATTCAAAACTTGTTTGTCAGCTTTCCGATCTAAGCTATACGCGAAACTTTCTTAGTTCAGGATCATGAGACTTCCTGTCAAATATTTATACAGAGGAAAAGCTTTACATTTCTTAACAGGAAAAAAAAACATTAATTAGCAAGTATTTTTGTAGGTCATTGTTAATGTCATCTTTAAGATCTATTCACAGTTCTTTATATCTTTTCATATTCAAATTAAATTTTTGTACTCTAATCTCATATTTCAAAAATTCGACTTGGGAATTATGATAAATCCTAGTTTACGCAGGCAATCTAAAAAATGGTAACTTTTAAAATGTAACACTGTAAGTGTTCCTCATGCACACACGTTAAACGGATATCGACGGACCCTGGATTCGAACCCAGGGATAGATATTTGGAAGATATTTCTGCGTGTATATATATATATATATATATATATATATATATATATATATATATATATATTGTTGTTGTTGCCAGAAAAAACAACTTTTTCTCCTTTTCTTAGGAAGGGCTGAGAGCGAGAGAGAGAGAGAGAGAGAGAGAGAGGGAGGAGGAGGAGGAAATAAACGCCGAGGTGGCCTAGAGAAGTAGAGAGGAGAAAGGCAGAGCATTTATGAGATGTCATTGTTGTTATGATAATGATTTTATAAAAAAACACAGATGGCCGCGAGGGGAGAGAATTCTGTTTCTTTCTTCCTTTTGTTGTTTTTTCCCTCACTCTCTCGGAAAGGGAAAGAGAGGACGAACGACAAATGGTAAAATTGACCTTAGATTTTCGTAGAGGGCCACTCATGAAAAATACAATTGTAATTAACGCTGACAGTAGAATGGGTAAGGTCCGCGAAAGTAGCCGACACGGCGGAAAAATATTGGCAATTGAGATAAAGCAGACCAAAAATTTCACGTTATATTTTAATCGGAAGATAGCTCAATGTCTCCCCAACTCGCGCCAGATTGAAGCGATTTAAAAAAAACACAACGGATTCGAAAATCAAGGCAGGTCTTCGCGGAACAGAGAAGAGAACCACTCGAAGAACTCGTTAAGTGAAAAACGCGAGAGAATCTCCCCCTCTCTCTTCCACATGCTAGTGGTATGAACATCGCTGATGGGCAGAGAAAATAAGAAGACTGTATTAATAACAACAAGACATTACAGCACTTTGTGAACTTTGAAAAAGTTGGAATGTATTCTATTTTTAGCTCTTAGTTTTTATTATTCTTTCTCACTCGATGTACAGAGAATAACAATATAATCATTACTCCATATAGACTGGCCTTCATTCTGCTTTGTTATTTCATGTTCTTGCCTATTTCTATTTATTTTTGCATGTGCAGCCAACCAGACTCGTTTTCAGTAGTTGAGAAAAAAC
This sequence comes from Ascarosepion bandense, assembly GCA_037127315.1. NCBI lineage: Eukaryota > Metazoa > Mollusca > Cephalopoda > Sepiida > Sepiidae > Ascarosepion > Ascarosepion bandense. The sequence goes on from JBBBDQ010029098.1 coordinate 400,373, forward strand.
AACCCGAAAATTCTACTGCCTCTTTTTCCCAGGTCTTTTACTTCACTGAGATCAGAAATGACAACGTTGGCAGAGAGAGTGAAAGGCCTTCGACTGATCATTTGACATCTTTGATCACCTGGAGAGGAACTGAAGCGAATAGCTGCAGACTCAGGTGCGAGTAACTTACGGCCAGGTAGCGCTCGCAACATAATTCTGAGACAGGGAAGTTAGGGTGTCATAAAAGCATTACTCTCAATTTCTCTAAAAGTTAAAAATATTTTTTTTAAATTAAAATATAAATTACTATTTTTAATACATCATCAGAAGCATCCAAAATATGTTACGGATTTACCAAAAATTAACCAACCTTAATTTAGTTTGACACGTGGCTATCTCAAAAAAATCGAGCAGCAAGAACTGATGGATCTTACTAACCAGTGCCTAACGATAGGTGTACCGTTCAGTAGATGTCGTCTGTAGGCTAATGTCGATAACCGTTACCCCAAACCAAAGCGTCATATATCATAGTGTTGTGGATGGTATGTTAGCCCGCAAAAAGATATGGAATTTTGTAAGAACAAAAGGAAGATTTCAGAAAAAATATTACCATGTATATTTTTCTTAAAAAAAAACATCAACAAAAAGAAGGTTACAACGCACAGGGAAAAATATCAATTCATGTAGTGGATAAGAAAAAGGTTGTTTAAAAATGGACAGTTTCGGTAGTCCGTGTAGTGCGTTCTTCAGAAAAGGACAGTTTTGGTAGGCTGTGAAGAGCATTTTTCTGAAAAAGGACAGTTTTAGAAGTCCGTGTAGAGAGTTGTTCTGAAACGGACTGTCTTGCTGGACCAGATTAAAGATCCAGCAAGAATAACGCAAAAGCAACCAAATAGGAAATAACGAATATATATTAAATACGAAAAGAATACAATACTTGGAAATTGGTTAGTAGGAACGATAATACGAGTTAGTGTGTAATAGTATGATTCGACCCTCGGCCTTAGAACTGGGGCTTGTAGTGGTCGTTCAGGTAGCAGTGTTCGTAGACCAACTCTCGGCTGATTCTGAGCCGCTCCGAGGGTGCTCTCCTCAGGCCACTCTCTCTCACCTCTTGTGATGGGGGTATAAGTAATGGTTGGAAGAGTTCATTCAGTCTGTTGATGATACCGCCATGACAAGGTCAGTTTTGGAAGTCCGTGTAGAGCGTTATTCCAAAAAGGACTGGTTTGGTAGTTTGTTAAAAGCGTTGTTTAGAAACAGACACTTTTGGTAATCTGTGAAAAGCGTTGTTCATAAATAGACAATTTCGGCAGTCCGTGTAGAGCACTGTTCTGAAAAGGACAGGTTTGGTGGTCTGTGAAGGGCATTATTCTGAAAAGAACAGTTTTAGTAGGCTGTGAAGAACGTTGTTCAGAAACAGACAGTTTCGGTAGTCCGTGTAATGTGTTGTTCTGAAAAGGACAGTTTTGGAGGTCCGTGTTAAGAGTTGTTCAAAAATAGACAGTTTCCGTAGTCCGAGTAGAGAATTGTTCTGTAAAGGACAGTTTTGGAAGTGTGTGCAGAGCGTTGATTTGAAAAGAACAGTTTTGGTAGTCCATGTAGTATGTTGTTCTGAAAAGGACAGTATTGACAGTCTGTGAAGAACGTTGTTCAAAAACAAAAAAAATTTGGTAGTCAGTGTAGTAAGTCGTTTTGAAAAAGACAGTTTCGATAGTTTGTGAAGAGCATTGTTCTTAAAAGATCAGTTTTGGTAGTCTGTTAAGAGCGTTGTTTAGAAATAGACAGTTTCTGGTAGTCCGTGTAGTATGTTGTTCTGAAAAGAAGAGTTCTGGAAGTCCGTGTTGAGCGTTGGTCTTTAAAATACAGTTTTGGGAGTCTGTGATGAACGTTGTTCAGAAATAGACAATTTTGGTAGTCTGTGTAGTAAGTTGTTCTGAAAAAGACAGTTTTGGTAGTCTGCGAAGAGCGTTATTCTGAAAAGAACTTATTTTTGTCGCTGAAGAATTTTGTCTGTAAAAGGATAATAGAATAAACAAATTAAGAGCCTTGGTGAACTTAATATAAAGATTGTAAACAAAAACTATAAAGTTTAAACAAACGTATGTAGATGTGATTGTTTTCAGCAAAATTCAAATTTTAACTTTTCGTATGTATTTTTATAAAGATAAACGACTTTCTTGATGTCATTAGATGTTCTTACATTATTACTTTACTTTTCATTTTCCTTTTTCACTGGATCAAATAAGTTTTGTTTTTGACTGGATCAAATAAGTTTTGTTTTTGACTGGATCAAATAAGTTTTGTTTTTTTGACTGGATCAAATAAGTTTTGTTTTTGACTGGATCAAATAAGTTTTGTTTTTGACTGGATCAAATAAGTTTTGTTTTTGACTGGATCAAATAAGTTTTGTTTTTCACTGGATCAAATAAGTTTTGTTTTTCACTGGATCAAATAAGTTTTGTTTTTCACTGGATCAAATAAGTTTTGTTTTTCACTGGATCAAATAAGTTTTGTTTTTATCGTAATCTGCACCTAATTCCGTTCAAAACAGCAAATAGAAAGTGTCAGTATATTTTTTGTTTCGATGTTATTTTTAATCGAATTTATCCCAAACAAAGCAGTAAAGTCGCCGTGTCACAAAGAGTTACCGTGTGTGAAAGAATTAGAATACATAAACATAAATGAAGGAGCTAGAACAGTAGAAGAGTAACCAGGAAGACAGTAGATATCGACTGACATTGCATTTATACTTCAGAAGATCAAAGTTGGCCGTAAGCATGGAACCGGAAGAGAGTTCCACACGCAAGAAGTGCGAAAAAAACAACTGTTAGAATAGAAATTACGGCTATATCTAGCTAATTCAACTGTAAATTGATGGAAGCTTGTTAAAAATCTATTACTGTGCTTGAATTCATAAAGCCAAGGTACTATAGAGAAGAGCTCACCCGAAGTACTATGACAGTAATTATAGAAAAGGCACAGGAAAGCAAATTTATGGCGATGGAAAAGTGACTGAAATCAAAACGCCAGGTCAGGAGGAATTATATAGTGCAGCTTCTTTTTTGGATTTTATCTAGAATCTCTAAATAAATAGAAGCAGCACTGGACCATATGTGTCAGTAATATCCTAAGCATGGACAAATGGTAGACTTATAGATATGTAAGATAGATTCTGGAGAAAAACTAACTTTCTTAGCAGCTGACCTATCAATAGATTCAATATAGCTTTTCCCTATTTTAACCGCGAATGCTAATCCGAGAAGGCACAATGGTTCGCTCTCTTTGATGTTGGTATCATCTATACTGAGGGAAGGCAGAAGTGGGTATCCCAGATGATTAACAGGGGGCAGTTAAGTTTTACAGGTGTTAAAATGAACAATCCATGTGAAATTTTGGCCATTATGTGACCCGGCCTTCTTCATGTGATATGCTCTGGAACGTTTAACCTAACCCCTTATTTAGTTCGAAATTCCAACGTATATCGCCTGTAGAAAACCGGACCGTACAACGGCTGAAACCTCGTGAATATGACAATAAAGAAGATAACAGCCAGAACGATGTAAATCGTGTAAGCAAACACCATACCTCATCTCAAAAAGTAGACAGACCTTTAATGATGGCTCATAAATTTGACTGTAATGCATGTACATGGTGTACGCTTCTCAAACTGGGGTGAGCACTATAATATTACTATATACTCAATATTCATAATAATGTTACTATATCTCAAGGAGAAATCATATATGTAGATCAGATCAAATGTATTTCAGCCTTTAAATATGTGAATAACAAAAAATTTATATCGATAGAAGGAGCATAATTATATACACTGAGGACCATCAGAACAGGAGACGCCAAGGATTACTTTTTGGTCCTACCTTTTTTCAGCTTTATATAAAAATCTGCCGAAGATTATACTCCGATCTCTAGTGATTATCTATACCGTATATAAGAGCAACGCCAAAAATCTAGATGACCAGAGCCTAGCAGCTGAATTTTTTTTTTTAAATCTAGGATTAAAATGTCACTCGGGTAAAAAAGCTGGCAGGTCATTTTCAGTAATTCAAAAGCCAAAGTAGTAACGTTATATCATCACCGAGTAGATACTTAATATTCGCTTATTGCGATGAACGGTTGTTCTCTCAAGACAGTTTCTTACCTTGAACGCCTGATGAGGCTTAAGTTTACTCCAGACTTGATGAGGAACGCGTATACTGGAACCGTCGCTAAAGATACTTGGAAAATGATTTCCAAAAAATAGAAAAAAAGATTTTATAAATTTAAAACCGGAAACAGTACTTCCTGTTTGGTTAATGAATGCCAAAAGTTTTCTTGTAAGGGCACGGCTAATATTACAATTACAAATACAATTATAATTATAATTACAATTACTATTTATAATTACAATTACAATTACAATTATAATTAAAATTACTACTAATAATACAATTGCATTACCAATTACAATTACTATTACAATTACAATTACTATTATAATTACACTACACTAAAAATTACAATTACAATTACAATTTGCACTACAATTACAATTACAATTACTAATACTAATATAATTATTATTATAAATATAATTATTATTATAATTATAATTATAATTAATAATATAATTATAATTATAATTATAATTATAATTAAAATTACTATTACAATTACAATTACTATTATGTAATTACAATTATTATTATTATAATTATACTATTTATTAATAATTATAACTATAATTAAATTACAATTACACCATAATTTCAATTATTAATTATAATTATAATTACTATTATTATAATGATAATTACTATTAATAATTTCATATGTAATTACTATTATAATTATAATTATTATAATTAATATTATAATTATAAATTATAATTATAATTACTATTTAATTAATAATTATAATATAATTAATTATAAAATCATAATTATAATTATTATTTATATAATTACAATTATAATTATAATTATAATTAAAAATTATAATTTCACAAACATAATTACAATTACTATTATAATTGTATAAATTAATATTATAATTATAACTATAATTAAAATTTATAATTATAATTACAATTTCAATTATAATTATAATTACAATTACTATTATAATTATAATTATTATTATAATTATAATTAATAATTATTATTACAATTATAATTACAATTATAATTATAATTACTATTACAATTATAATTACAATTATAATTAAATTACACTAATTATAATTATTATTACAATTACAATTATAATTATAATTATAATTAAAATTACAATTACAATACCTATAATTACTATTACAATTACAATTACAATTACTATTACAATTACAACGCCTATAATTATAATTACTATTACAATTACAATTATAATTACAATTAAATATAATTACAATTAAGATAATTATAATTAAATTACAATTTCAACGCCTACAATTACGTAATTACTATTACAATTATAATTACAATTAATAATAATAATTACAATTACTATTACAATTATAATTATGAATATAATTATAATTATTATTATAATAATTACAATTTATAATTACAATTAAAATTAAATTAGCACTACAATTATTATTACAATTACAATTACAATTACAATTATGTAATTAAAATTACAATTACAAATACAATTGGCAATACTATTTACACTACAATTACTATTATAAATTTACAATTATAATACTATTACAATTACAATTACAATTACAATTAAAATTAATAATTACAATTACAATTACAATGAAAAAAATTATAATTGCCAATTACAATTACAATTACTATTACAATTACAATTACAATTACTATTACAATTACACTACTATTACAATTACAATCATAATTACTATTACACCAATTACAATTACTATTAAAATTACAATTATCATTACAATTACTATTACATAATTACAATTATTAATAATGATGACGTCACAATTACAATACAATTATTTATTATTACACAATTAAAATTACAATTACAATTATTATTAAAATCATAATTACAATTATAATTACACTAAAATATAATTACAATTACAATTATAATTACTATTACAATTATAATTACTATTACAATTACAATTATAATTACTATTATAATTATAATTGTTATAATTACAATTACTATTACAATTACACCATTATTACAATTATAATTACAATTACTATTACTATTACAATTACAATTACAATTACACCATAATTAATATTACAATTACAATTACTATTACAATTACTATTACAATTACACTATTATTACAATTACTATTACAATTATAATTACAATACTATTACAATTCTAAAATTACAATCACAATCACTATTACAATTACAATTACCATTACAATACAAATTACAATTACAATCACTATTACAATTAAAATTACAATTACAATTATTTTTCAGCTTCTCTGGCCTAGCTCTAACAGATTGGTGGGTAAAAGACTGGCTGGTGACATTTAAATCTCGAAAAACTAATTGGTGACGTTCTACCATCGCCGAAATTAACCTGATTTTTCGCCTGATTTTTCGCCTGATTTTTCGCGATGATCGGGTTTTCTCTCTGGAGGCCCCGTCTCTTGAACGCCTACTGAGTCTTAATCTCAACCCCGTCCTCAAATAGAATTAATGCATACATTTCATCGCTAAAGATGCTGAAAAAATGGTCAATGCTCCTGTACAACTCCAGTAAGTTACTTGAGTCTCTCTTTATTTCTACAAGAGCCAAATCAGACATCATATGGCGTACTACGGCCAAATCTAGAAAGGAGATGCTCACTCTTCACTTTCTAGTTTTGATAAAGTTCAAGAACGCCCATGCTGCATTGTAGGTGTTATTTTCTGCCTTAAATCCCCTTTCCCACAGGAAACGTTACTAGCGTCTATCGCTATTTCCATGGAAAATGTTCTGACGAGCTACATTCTTTAGTTCCACCACTTCACAAATTTGTAGCTAAGACCCGTTATGCCATAAACATTGTAGTGAATCACCTTGATTCCCTTCATATTTCTTTAGTGAGACGTAACTTCTACTCGAGCAGGTTTTTCTCACAAACTGCTACTTTACAAAACTAGCACCGAAGATAGTGCTTTTCTAACAACTACAACCTTAACATCTTCAAGACTAAGGTTAAGCCGTTATCTTACCCACATAGTCCCATAAACTCCACTTCTTACTTTTACTTCTCATGCAACATCCTCCTTCAGTAACCCTCTAACTTGAGTGGCTATTGGGCATTTTATAGGGTAAATATTAGCAATATTTTTTTCATTCTGATTACATGACATCTCATTGGTTTGAAAACTAAAAAAAGCTGTCTATTGAAGTTTCTGGTAGAAACTTGACGAAAACTTGTCTGATACAAAGCAAAGTAACAACAATAACAACAACTATAATAATCATTATAAGATTAATGATAGATAGATAGATAGATAGATAGATAGATAGATAGATAGATAGATAGATAGATGTTTTGTCCACAGCCAACAAAAACCCGACTTTGAAAAGTTAAAAAAAAATGAAAATACAAAAACCTCGGTAGTTTTCACCTTTGCACAAATGTATCTCCATATAGAGACGGCAATTGCATATTTTTCTTTCTATGTATGACATCTCATCTGTTTGCATCTCGTACATCGTCCAACGTGCCGATGCACCCATGAGCAAATGGTCTGAAATCAGAGACGTCCACGACGCTGTGCTTAATCCAGTTTTGTGCTTGTTCGAACCATTGTACTCAACCAGAAGTGTTCCTTATTTTCTGTTCTCATCTACTAATTCCCCGTTCAAAAATGTTGTTGTCTCTTAAGTTTTTAAATGAGACTTATGAACATCAACTTCACAGACAGGAAGATCGAAACAAATAGACCGGATAAAATTGTCAAAATCTGAAAAGAAAAAACTTGCCTATTAATTAATACGGCTTTTTCAGCGGACTCTAACACAGTAACCAAGGAATTTGAAAAACTATCGGAGTATAAAAACCTTGAAATCAAAATATAAAAATGTGGAAATTGAAAACAAGAATAGTACCAGTCATAGTAGTTGCGCTTGGAATGATGAAAAAAAGGAACACAACAACACGTCCTAAAAGTCCCTGGAAATCCCGGTGTAAAAGAAATACAAAACATTGTCTCAATAAGTATAGCCCACTCACTAAGAAGAATTGTGTCCATGTAGCCGTAGTGATGTTATGGGAGTTAGAAAAACAAGACACCACTACCTGCCTAAGGTACTCCCGCAAACTTGGTAGGCAGTGTCACCATAGGAGAAATCGAAATAATAATAATAATAATAATAATAATAATAACAATAATAATAATAATAATAACAATAATAATGTGTTGGTTTGCTTTGTTTAGCGGTATATCTACCTGAATGGTAAATTTAAATATTTTGTGCACAACTTTATTTTTTGGAGATAATAATTGTTTTAGTGATAAACGTTTTACTAATTAACCCTTAGCTGGAGAAGAAGAGGCGGATACGTAACTTTATAGGGATTGGCGCATAAGGGAATAAAACGAACACAACCAAAATTAGAACTTGACTCTCTGATTAACAATTCTGGGTCATTATCCATTATAACATCCACAAATCCAAGCTTACAGCATTTCGTATTCCCAAGTGGTTACCCACCGAGGTACTGACCAGGCTCGACGTTGCTTAAATTCGCATGGGAACCGATGGTTTAATCTGATGTGGCTGTAAACCAATAATAAACTACTGAACTTACCAAAAATGTAATAATGGCGCAAAGTCACTGTTTTATAAATTTGATTGTTGCTTTAACAGGTGAAGAGTCTGACCACGGAAGTGTTTGCAGAGACTCGAGAAGTTTAGATTGTATTATATCCAAAATGAGTACATTTCCTTTTATCTTTATCGACCCAGAAAAAACTATTTAGCAAGTATTTCACAGTATCTACAGGAGAATGGATGGCGTGTGTCAGTGAGTGCATCCAGATAAGCAAGCTTTTCTAAGTAGAGTATGAATATTCTCGGACAGTTGTCGCACAACTCGGAAAGTAAACATTGAGTTTTAGAAGTCTCAATTCAATAACACCTTCTTAATTTATTTCTCTTGCTTCGTGTCACAATCGGAAAGGACATATATACAGAGTTACTCACAAAAAGATAGAAACCCTAACACACATCCATTCAGCCATTCACGTGTAGATTAATATAACTGTTTGTTAGAAAATATGATTTTGCCCTCATTTCAAATTTCTATGAGCACTCGTATAGGATTTAATTTATTTTTCTTGTATGTTCAATTTGCTAACTATAAGTAAAAAAAAACCTTTATTTTAGAGATTAAAATATTATCAGTTCTGTTTTTCTATAGAACACACTTTATAAGCAAGGTTATAATTTCGTATTTGAGCACTTTTACGTGGAGTAAAGGTTAGCAAACTTATCTCGTTATCTGTAGAATTTGTAGAATCTGTCTCGCTATCTCAATTTGTAGAATTCGATCTTTACAGTGTGCTGTTTACGCTACATCTAAGCTTTGCTTAGTAAACACTACAATTATCAGGTTTACCAAAAAGAATTTTTGGACACCGTGTTTAAATTTAAATTCAAATTATTTCTTATTTGCATAGGTATACGTTTGTTATTTGTTTGGTACTACTACCCCGGGCCAGAGTTGATCTGGGAACAAACATCTATTAAAAAGTGATTTCACAGTGCTCAAAACCTCCAATCTCCCCACTGCCGGATGTAGATTATAGTAGTACCCAAGATGTATTATCAATGCAAAGAAAATATAAACGCTGTAGATGTTAAATACCACTTAATAATAGCAGAATATGTAAAAACACAATGCATATATTTACTTCATTACTATAATCTCGAACTGTGGTAACCATCCGGTAAGAGACTCTGGAGAAGAGAAAGTAACAGAGGTGGTTAATAATAATAATAATTATAATAATAATAATAATTATTATTATTATTATTATTATTATTATTATGTCATTTTTCATCATATTTCGATTTCTGCTTTGGTCTCACTACCAACCAAGTCTGCGGGGAGACCTAAGGCAGGTAGTGGCGTGTTGTTATGGCTCCATTTCATGTTTTTCTATCTTCCCTATCATCTCCAGCATTACATAGATAAAGTTTTCCTTAGTGTGTGGGCTGTACTTAATAAGACAATTTTTTGTATATCTCTTAAGCTGGGGTTTCCAGGGATTCTTTCAATGTGTTGTTTTGTTCCATTTTTTATCATTCTAAGTGCACCTACTATCACTGGCACAACTCTTGTTTTCAATTTCCACATTTTTCCTATTTCAATTTCCAGGTCTTTATATTTTGACAGTTTTTCAAATTCCTTGATTGCTATGTTACAATCCGCTGGACAAGCCATATCAATTAATAGACAAGTTTTCTCCTTCTGGTTTTTAACAATAATGTCTGGCCTGTTTGCTTCAATTTTTCTGTCTGTGTAGATGGTGTAATCCCATAGAATGGTTACATCTTCTATTTCTGTAACCGGTGCTGGGTGATGTTCATACCAGTGTTTGCCTACAGCTTTTCCATAATGTTTGCATATTGCCCAATGTAAATATTGCCCAACTCTATCGTGGCGATTTTTATATTCATTTGGGGCAAGCACAGAACAGCCTGAGATTAGATGATCTATTGTTCTTTGGTGTTTATCACAAAACCTGCATTTTGGATCCATATTATTATGTATAATATTTGCCTGAAAGTTTCTAGTAAAAAGACTTTGCGTTGCAAGAATAAAGCCTTCAGTTTCAGACTTTAATCCAGATGCACGTAACCATCGATGAGTATTAACTTTATCAACATTGGATTTACTGGCACGTTCTGGATATTGGCTATACAGAGGTTTGTCTTGCAAGCGTTCTTTCATCTGTTCAAGAGCTTTATCTTTGGCTTTCATTTTCATAGTTTTTGCCGCAATAGTTGTTTCCTGGCTTCTGTTTTACTTTTCTACATAATCTACTAACTGTAAATATAGTTTGTATTTACTGCCTTCTTTTATTATTGAATATTTTTTCTTTCTTTCTTCATGTTGCCTTGCTAATTGTATCATCCAGTCCTTTGTTGTTTCTATATATGTTACTAAGCCAATAGTTATCTTGTATGTCAATTCTAGCTGAATAAGACCCCTTCCACCTTCTTTACGGGCTATGTATAGACGGTCTACATCAGCCTTTGGATGATGCATTTTATGCTTAGAAAGAAGCTTTCTTGTTTTAGAATCCATTCCCCTGATGTCGTTTAGAGTCCAGCTTAAGATGTTGAAACTATATTGGACAACGGGGATTACAAGGCTATTAATGGCCATAATTCTGTTCTGAGAATTCAATTCAGTTTTTAATATCAGTCGTAGCCTTCTATAGTACTCTTTACGCACTATTTCTTTCATTTTTTATGGTGAATGTTTTCACTCCCATATACACCTAGGTATTTATAAGCTTCTTCTGGCTTTAATTCTTTTATTGTTACAGCAGGGTCTAAGCTAAATGAGGATGTTTCTTGTAGTGATCCACGTAAAACTGTAGCTTTAGCACATTTATTCAAATTAAATTTCATTCCAATGTCTTCACTGAAGCATTTTACAGTTTGCAGAAGACCTTCCAGCTCATTATCATTCTTAGCATACAACTTTAAGTCATCCATGTAAAATAGATGGCTTATTTTCTTTTGGCCTATTTTATAACCACATTCTGACTTATTAAGTTGACTGGTTAGTGCTATTAATGATATGCAGAATAGTAAGGGAGACAAAGAGTCACCTTGAAATATACCTCTTTTGATGTTTATTTCACCAGACATTATTATCATTATCATCATCATCATCATCATCATCATCATTATTATTATTATTATTATTATTATTATTATTATTATTATTTCAAAAAAGGCAACATACCAGCCAATTGGCTTGACTTGCACACAGGATTCTAATGTTTCTAAAAAAAAAAGAATTTCAAAAACTATCAAATGATAAAAGGATCTGCAAATCGAAATATCAAGCATCAAATACTTAGGATTGGGAGCAACCTTGTAAATAAGATGACACCGGAAATGTAGAAATCTGCACACGTGTCGCCACAGCCAAACAGCGATCTCCCGACTGGAATGGATCTGGAAGAGCAACATGAGTTTCCATACCAAGTTCAATCTCTACAAATCGCTGATTGTATCGATCCTCCTCCATAGGTGTCAGAATTGGATACTCTTGGTTGGGGCAGGTATGCAGAGCCAGGCGTTCGAGAACAAATACTTGAGAAAATTCCTCCGCATCTCCTACCGGAAATGCAAAACCAATGAACAAAATCAAAAGTCTCGTGGACTGAGAGGAATCTCTTCTCGCCATTATTAAACGTCAGAAGATGTCATGGATTAGCGATATCAATCCGCTGAAGGCGAAGACACTGTTAAAGGCAAGTGGAGGCGGCAACGCAAATACTAGTCAGACAATATCAGAAAGTAGACAGATATAACAAAGCCGGAACTCAGAAGAGCCATCGCCAACAGATCTTCCTTGTCTGTTTCTTCTGTCGTTAGGTCCACCACCCCGACAACTGAAGCAGTCAAGGGACTGATGATGATGGTGATGATGATCATCGTCATCATCATCATGTATAGCTGAAAACGTTTTACCATAACAGAGAAAATGGAAGCTCGACTATCTCGATTTGATTTTTCTCTGCTAATCTTAATGATTTATTTGCTATTCATGATGGTAAGCCTTCAAGAATAGATATAAATACATTTTATTTGCCTGCATATATTCATTTTTTTGCTCATAATTGTCATGTTTTTTATTAAGATGTTTAATAGCACGAATTGATAAAACCCTGCCTTGGTCCGACAGTTCTACATTAAATAAAAGAATATCGTGAATATTAGAGATTGTCAAAGACCGCTTGTTACCCGATTATTTATTGTTCAGGTAATCCTGTCCTCGTTAAATATTCAGGCAGCGTCCCTTGCGCGTCGACTATCAATATAACCTTTAAACCCCGAAAACTCGGCTAATCATACGACAATACTACCGGTTATTGTACTTCAGTATTGTAAAAGAAGTCAACCCTAGACCTTAAATTCTATGAATAATAATAATAATAATAATAATAATAATAATAATAATAATAATAAAAACAAGGAAATGGACTTATCTGACCTTGTCTTAATGTAAAACTTTTGAATGCACAAGAATTGTTAATAAACATTTCTAAAGTGAATTAATTTTTGTGTGTGTGTGTGTGATGAGCATGCGCCAGTAGAAAACTCTAGAAGGCTTTTCTTTATTTTCAGAATGGTTTTGTATGATGGCAATATTTGCTATGTTTTCATGAACTCTATGCACCCACTGTAAATCTGACTCCTGTGACCCTGTATTCATTTTTCTTACCATACTAGTGTTGAGACAATGTGAAATATAAACACCTTATAACAAAGAAGAAAGAGGTTGAAAATAACATCTAATATAAAAGAAAATGATACAGGAGGAATAAAAAAATAGTGTTAAGAAATAAATGAATTAACAGCTGGTCTCAAAATAAAAATAAATAGCTTATTGGTTTTAAAAATGAAACGGTTCTTTTCTAATCGCTCGAGAGAACATTATTTTTCCAGTATGACTGTACTAACCTTCAAGGAGTGACTTCTTGCGTCTTCTCAGGCTAATATTTTTCGCTGACGCTGGAAAGTTGATATTGAATTAATTGATACGTCTACTGATAGAAAAGTTGGTTAAGTGTGTCGTGCTAAACAATTTTTTTTATTTTTTTGCTCTAATCTATTTTACATATCTATAAATCCACAATTTGTCCATGCATTAGATATTACTGTAAAAACTGGTTTGGTGCTTCTGTAGTAAACAAAACAAGATCTAGATTCAAAAATTCAAATGCAAAGCACTGACTCATTATGTTAGAAGTTAAAAAAAAAACTCGAATTTACAAATTTTGCTTAGCACGCACGCAAAAGCAAATCCAAATTTACAAATTTTGCTTAGCACACACGCAAAAGCAAATCCAAAACAAAATAAAATATTTTTTATGTATATAAAATATTATGTAATGTGCCTATTTTTGAAAGTATGGTCAACCATACACGACATTATCAGAAAATAATAGAGATAACTATAATAATTTCATAGTAAAAATTCCTAAAATTAGACTACGGAGAATATTTTCCAACATTTTAAAGGTTACTGCGTACTTAAGAATTATTAAAAAAAATTAAAATCAAACAAAATAAAGTAATTCTTTTAAAATTCATTACTCATAAAAAAAACTTTCTCGTGTCCTTATTTCAAAAAGTAGAATTTCAAAAATAATTTCATTTATGTGTGAATTAGTCCTGAAAGTTTCATTATAATCCGACAAATATTTGAATTTTTTAAGAATGTCGAAGTCAATATGTTATTTTACTGAAAAAATGGCGTTAAATTACTCATAATAATCTTTGATCCACCGCTGATAAAAAAAAAAAAAAGAAATTCTTAACCAAAACTTTGATAGGATCACTTTATTCTTCCCTCTTAATAATAACATAAAAAAATTTTACGATAAAACTTTGTTTTTATTAAGTTTTGGACGTTTTTTCATCGAGTTTTGGTGATGTGTTTTTTTTTCAGTGAATTAGTGGAAGTACGTAATGTATATATATATATATATATATATATATATATATATATATATATATTAAAAAAGGATTAATTCAAAGATGTTGAATGGCCATTTCGACACATCACCTCAGCAACAGAAAAATCCTTTAGGAAAAGGAATATTCTTCAAAGATGTATATATATATATATATATATATATATTCGTCATCTACATACAAGCCTGTTTCGCTGTATCACAGCTCTTCAGTGTGACTAGACATCCACTTGCTTCTATATATATATGATACCATTAATATTTGTTACTTAACTGATCAATGTTGTATTCAGCACCTCAACTCTAGTATTTAGTAGATTACCTTTTTGTAATTATTCAATGTATTCTTCAGGAGGTTTCCGTAGTAAAGGTCATTAAAGGTTGCGTCCCAATCAAAATTAGCCTTTGAACCTTTGATTTATCTTATTTTTTTTAATGAACAAAATCTATAATCTAAACAAAAGAATTCATGCATTTGAATTTTCGTCTGTACGTGTTTAAAAAATGGTTACTCTTTTCTTTTCTTTTTTTGTTTTTGTTTTTTGCAAAGCAATACATTGTTTCTACCACCTTTGACAAACTTGAACTCAAATCACTATTTGTGTATCTTTTTACTCCTCCCTAATTTTTACAATCTCTTTCTTGCCCTCTCTCCTTTCCTACCTCGTAGCTTCAGCAGTGAAGCTCCTGTTTGTCAATGACTTTAACTATTATTTCAAATCCCACTGGAATCTGTCTGTTCAACGTGGAGTTTATTTGCTTCATTCGGCCCTAACGTTGAAGAAAATGGTCTTGGGTGCTTTGATCCGTCGCAAACATTCGGTGAACAAACAAAAAAGGGCTTATATAACATCATCTCAGTAAACACTGCATCTTGGTTTGTATAAACGGTTGTTGAGTTGAATTTTGTGGCTGGGTAGAGTTTCGTGAGCTGGAAGTCAGACTACAGACGAGATGAAAATTCATACCCAAAGGATCAAATCATTATTTTCAGTTCATTTTCTCACGTTATACTCTTTTCATTCGAGTGAGAGATAGAGAGAGAGAAAGAGAGAGAGAGAGAGAGTAAGGGACAGAAGAAAACTGAGACAGGAGAAATCAGGAGTTTGCAAAACGAAACTTTTTTTTCAAGCATTCCAAAAATTTTTCACTTTTTCAATTTTTTAAATTTTATTCAGCAATTCCTGTATATTTCATAACTTTTTCTAATCTAGTCTTTGAGATTTTTTCTAATTATTCTTCAAACAAACATTCTTATATTTTAGAACCTGTAACATAAAAAAAAATTTGATATATTTTTCTGCTACTTTTATTGACCGTTTCCGTTCAGAAATTATGTGATCATGGCTCTCCACAACCACCTGTTTTTTACTTTTAATCTTTGCTATTTGTATTTGTTCTTGTTCCAGCATCCATTTACTTCTGAAATAGGCTAATAACTATTTTCTTGTGCGTCTCTCACCTTCAATATGTTCTATGAACGTTAAATTCTCCATGTCTTCTTTCGTCATTATTTACCCACCAAAATCTCTTTCTGATTCTAACTATAATCAATCATTTTCACTTATTAACTGCAGCCCTGACAAATGAAAACATCACAACAGTATCCTCACAAAATTCCGATGTCGGCATGGCATGAACCTGCTCTTTGTGTTAATATATATATATCACACTCCACCTACGTCTATTGAACAGGTGAAGAGGCTCATCCCTTGTTTCCTGTTTAGGATGTGGTTTCCGCTTTTTCTCTTTTCCAGTCTTTTCACTCTTACGTAGCCCCCTGCGCTTGGGGTGATATGATTAAAATATATATATATATATATATATATATATATATATATATATATATATATATATATTGTGGAACATCGGTTATCTGAATGAGATGTGCGTGTAATAATGTTTTTCGGTTAAGAGATCCAATAAAATTCATCAACTGAATATGTAAAAAGATTACTTTAAAAGTTTGTTTTCGTTAAATCAATAAATTTAGTCAAAATACAGAAAATCGTAATATTTTCTTTTATAAATAGAGTGAATATGTTGCTTAAATGACGAAAATATGAAACCGAAAATTCAAGGAATCGTGATGCGATTATAAAAATGCATTTACGCATGCGGACAGGAAGTACACTTTTTGTCAAAGACATCAAGTTATGAAAATTGCCGTGATGAGCGATCAATCTATTCATCTTTTTAAAATGTTAGAATCTATTCAGCACAGTTTAGAATGACCACCTCAGATCAAGCGAACCTACCGCTTTCTCTTCAAAGACATAGGAGCAGTATCACTTACAACAGTGCTTGTGCCCGGAACAAGGCTTGCAGAGCTATGATCGTCCACTTCCGGAAAAGTACATAAAAGAATGAAAGTTTCAAATAAGATGACTTATATCCGGTTGTATTGCTTTCAAATATATTCTTTGCTTGAATATTTTTTATTTTTGTATTTTGATATAAATCAAGACTTCTATTGGATTATTATCAAGAAAGGCTCAGAGAACTTTCTAGTTTTTTATTTCAACTATTTCATCCCAAGCAAGGTGATAATGGTACTAGGAGGTAAGCAATTATACGGAGGGAAAGAGAATGGGGAGAATTTAGTTGGGAGAAAGAACAATAAAAATGGGATTTACGAAGACAGAAGGCGATTGGGGTTGCATTTAAATTTTCTTAAGATTGAAGATTGCGATTGGACCTATAATTTTACTGCTTAATATCAGTCAGTTAATTGCCATACGTGATACACGCTTTGCGATCATGTCGTTTTCGGGACAATGACTGACTAAGAAGAAGGTTTTTGCCCCCGCAGGAGGTTTCCATTTCTTTTTGCGGTAGATTGATTGCCATCTAAGTCTATAGAACCCAATCTGTCTTGCTATTTAACCCATAGCTGGATGGAGAAAATGGATTAATACCTTTCCCAAGGATATTTGTGCGCAAGTGAATTAAACGAATTCGACTAGAATTCGAATTCAGTTCTCTGATTTCTCAATCCGAGCGGACAACCATTACACCACAACGCACCAGTGATTAATATACTAGGCCAAAGCATTACTCCAGCATTTTTTAGATATGGAAATGTTTAGATCCCCCTCTTCTTCATCTATGTGCCCTGTCCCTTCAGGGCGTAGGCGATCATGGCTTTCCACGCTTCCCTATTCCTGGTGGCTTTTAGCACGCCTTCTCCAGTTACACCGTGCAATCCTCGTTCTGTCATTCACCTGATTAGGTCCTTCAAATATGTTATTCGTTGCTTTCCCCTGTCCCTTTTCCCTCTACCTGGTCTGTTAATATCAGGTTCTCCAGGCCCTCTTTCGTCATTGCGTGCCACAGAAACTTCAGCTGTCTCTTCCTGATGCTCAGTATTATTTCCTTTTTGTTTCCATCATTTCCAAGACCTCATCATTGCTCACATGCTCAATCCATGAGATTCGCAGCATCCTTCTGTAGAACCACATTTCAGTTGCTTCAAGTTTTTCCTTCATCTTTGATGGTATTGTCCAGCATTCGCTGCCATATTGAAGGATGGACATCACGTAGCAATCCAGTACTCTTACTAGTTTCTAGCGACACTTAACGAATTAAATACAACAATGTTATTGATATGTAGCAAATGACAGCAAAAGTAACAGCCCAACGTGTAAATTGCAAATTGAAGACACCAAAATCAAACAAGTAGAACAATTTAAATATCTGGAAAGCGTTTCAACAGAGGACACTGTTATCCGGACTCAAATCGGTATAATGAAAGATGCCTCCCAAAAGCTAAGCAAAACATTAAGAAAATGTTGTTAGAAACAAAAAAGAGAGTACTGAACTGTTACGCAATATCAGTCCTCCTATATAACCGTGAATGCTGGGCAATCTTCCCACAGATGAAAAAGTGAGTTAAAGTGTTTCTACAGGGAATACCATGGACAGAGCATTTGAACAAGGAGAAAGTTTTAGAGAAAATGGAAACAAAAAGACATTTATACCTAAGATCAGGAAAAGTCAATTGAAATTGTGTTGTATATTTACCTGTTTACAGGAATGGGATGTTCCTATTCTCTTATATACAAGGACTATTGGAGGGAGTAGAGCGGTTTCCACGAGGTCCATATTCTCTCTTGATCAACTCTCTGTCTCCGGGCGGAGAGAAACCCAAACGTGGCTTCACAGAAGTCTAGAGTCTCGTTTGGGGTGAACAAACAAGAGCCCAAAGCAGGGTCTTACGGGCTGGGATTTCCCACATTAAATGATCTTGTGCCGCATCCACCTTGGTGGGAAAGTGGTAAATACTAGCGATTATACTGACTAGCAGTTACTAGCAGTGTATCTACTTCACGCAGCGAGCGTGTCTTGTATTTGTTGATAGTTATTATCCCCCAACCTTCTTTTGGTGATTACTCACGCAGTAACTTTTTAGGGTTATAACAAATCTCTAGGAATATAATAAGGAAAGATGGCTTGAAAAACTTAATACTCACAGGACATATAATAAACAGGAAAGAACAGTGGAAAATAACGTATAACCTGCCTAGTGAGCTTGAGTAAATGGATATTAGAACAAGATTTAGGAGAGATAGCAAAAAGTCAAAATTTATTTAGAGCTATGAATGGCAGGAAGTTGTGGAGAGCAATGATAACCAACGTTCTGAAGGAACACGGTATCAAAGAAAATAATGCTTGATGCGAGTTAGGAGGATCTTTCAAGCGAATTGTGTCTTTCTACCTTTAAAATCAACATTCGTATTTTTATATTATAACAGGGCTTGAACACTGAGCACTGATTTTCGTGTGTAATACGAACTGCCTTATGCACCAAGCTGGATAATATACACGTCATTCGTTCAAAAATCTTCACCATACTACATTGACGCCTAGCTCTTCTAAACCAGCGAATCTCCTGACCACCAATATGTATGTCTCCGTCTGTCACTTCTCAATTCGGTTAGCTACCTTTTCTTTCTTTACCGTTCTCCCTCCTCTCCTGACTGCTCCCTTCTAGATAGCATTTCTGACAACATAGATAAGGCTATTTCCTACCACCCATTCGCTCACATATTTGTATTCGGAGATCTTAACACCTATCACTCTGAGTGGCTTAAAGACTCTGTTACTGATTCAGCGGACATCCACGCTATGAACTTTGCTATTTCCCAATCCCTTTCGCAAGTGGTAGACTTCCCTACACGCTTTCCAAGCACTCCCTCTGGACACTCCTCTCTAATAGATATATGCTTTACCTCTGCACCTGACTCCTGTCAAGTCTT
>JBBBDQ010029100.1:0-40000 GCA_037127315.1 Ascarosepion bandense
AAATTAAAATTCGGCATTAAATGACCCATAAGTAGTTGATATGCCGCTAAACAAACAAACAAACAAACAAACCTAGTAAATAAATATACGGATAGTTGAATTTCATCACTTTTTTAATTTCTGACAGCTCCGATGTGTAACCCATCCTGTGTTTGTCCTTTTTACTTACTTATATATTTTGCTTATCACTATTTTGTTTTTTGCTCGTTTGCTTACCTTTATTTTATAATCGTTATTTTCTGAAAATAGTTTCGAACTAGTTAACACGTATAACTCGAGAATATTGACAGAATTCAAAGAAAGGTTTTTGTGATGTAATCGATCCTGACATTCCATCCAATCTTGATTCACTTTCTCACCGTCTCTTCTTTAACTTTTCTACTTATATTTCCTGCCGATTGTACTGATTAACTTTCTTTCTTGTCGCATTGACATCACAAATTTAAGCGTGTTACGTTGTGGTGCAATTGGTATCGGCCCGGAATGAGATATCGGCTGGCCAAGTTCGAATTCCAGTTGAATTCATTGCATTCTATTCCGCGCAAATACGCTTGAGAAAGATATTAATGCATCTTTTCTCCTTCTAGCTAACGTGTTGAATAGCAGAGCATTGGGTTCTTTAGCATTGTTTGACACTCGGTTTTCCGGAGAAAGTAATGACTATCGACTGATTGCTTAAGCGTGTATCACTTAACTGGCTGACTGAGGAGATTGGCAACAAGGTCTCACACGTTTAATTTTCAACAACTTAGATCCAACTTCCTCTTCTAATAGTTGTTTTTCTTGCACTTTCTGCTTGTGGAATTCTCTTCCGATTTCTGGTTTCTCTGCCACCTACAATCACAAAATTTTATATACAAGGTCAACCGTCATATTCTCTCTCCCTGAAACCCGTTCATTTATTGTCTTTGTAGACTGTTCCCGTTATTTTTCTTTACATTCTATTTCACTCCTTGCAACTCCCTGAATCCTAGTAAAATTATTCCTCCTATGATTAAAAAAGATTAAGAAAGAAAATAATAATAATTTTAATAAGTGAATGATAATTATTTATTTTTCCAGTAGTTGATACCTGACTGTTCTTTCGGTAAGAACTTTTTAAATAAAATATTACTCAAGAATCGAGATAAATATTGCCACTTTCGTGTTAACCGTGAACTTCATAAATCAGTTTTATCTTCCGAATAATCTCTCGAACGCCATATTTTAAAAATAAATGTCGGCTAAGAGTAAGAAGGATTAAAACCACAACGAACACGTCAGCATCAATTCAGGAGGCGAAAATAAACTTTCCAGTGACTTTTAACCTGGTATTGATTTCTTTTTAAATTCACATTTCTCTCGTGTTCACTGCACTGAACCATTGATGAACAAAAACTGTTTGGAGGGGAAAACCAGTAAAACAAAACAAACAAAAAAGAGAGAGAGAGAGAAAGAACAAGCAAACGTCGAAAAATACAATATGTTCCTTAAAATCAGATAAACGATCGCTTTCACTTGACGTTTACTTATTTTTATCGTTGTAAGATTTTGTCAATTTTCCAGCTAAGAAGTTTGAAAGGGAGTCGTTTGAAAGAAAACGAATCGACTCTTTTTGAGTTTGATTTCTTCTCTCTCAAATGGTTCTGGGTAATTTTAAATGTTTCCTAAAAAGCAAATATACGTATCACTCGTTGAAGGCTTATGGTGCTATATACTGCCGCTGTTCTGGATGTTGACGGACATAGATAATGATTGTCTTAAAACGAACAAAAACATGTATATGTAAAAATATAAAAATATATTTATTCTTCGACGATGGTGATTGTGTGCTAGAGGGAATCACGCACATACGAGTGAGTTGTCGGGTGTCACTTACCTGCGGATGTTGTCTTCTCTTCTCTCTTCTCTTTGTTTTCCCACCATATTGCATACCATGATGCCATTTATAGTAAATAACCACAAAGGTTGATCTGCAGTAAAACCAATCAATCAATCATCTTGTTGTTAACTCAACGCTTCAGCTGTTGTGTTTTCAGGCCCCACTCGATTTAGTTAGTCAACAGGGAATTCTGAATAAATTTATTTAACCTACGGGAATAAACAGTTCTCATTCCCCTAGGGATAACAATTAGTTCTTATTATTATTTAATACTACTCAGATAACATTTTAATTATTTTTATTTAGTACTATTCAGAAAAATGTCACATATATTCACTGAGTATACACTACCTGACCCAGGTATTAAACTCATCAACGCTTTTATCCAGGTGAACTATTGTCGTTTATGACTGTTCAAATTTCCTACTTGTTTTAGTGATTAGTGTTCAAATCTAGTCAAGTTTATGTTTTGATATTCAAATACCATCCACGCTTGAATGATATACGTTCTATATATATATTCCTCTTAACATTTAACTTATTTAGCCCAATTTCATACAACGATTACACGTACATATAAGGAATCATGTGAATTAATCAAATAAAATCGTAATAGCAATGGAGATCTAAATATCTAAATACCTAATAAATAATTACATTTTCTTAATTCGTAATAATTTTTATCTTTCTGCTATATCTCCAGTGAAGAATCTTTGCTCTATTATCTACCATTTTTGTAACTACGATTCATTCCAAGTTATGTTATATTGAAACATAATGCTTATGTTTAACTATTTAACATTTTTAACGTAACTTTTGTATTATTTAACAGTTTGTATCAGTTTTTCACCGTATACATTTAAATAAAAATTAATAGAATTTTTATACTGAGTATAAGTTCAGCAATTCAGGACATTCTATATATATATATATATATATATATATATATATATATATATAAAGAAAATTAAGGCAGACACGTTATTTCATGGTAAATCGGAAGTGTGGCCTATTTCAGGCGAACCATCATCAGCTTCCGTCTTTTCTGTATAAAAGTTTTTACATCTATTGTATAAAAAATTGTGTACAATAAAGGCGGAAGCTGATAATGGATCGCCTGAAATAGGCCATCCTTCCGATTTACCATGAAATAACCTGTCTGCCTTAATTTTTCTTATATTTGCTCTATATGTATTTATATACATATATATTTAGAGCTATCTTAAAGAGTTATCCTACCACTGTATGTACAGGATACTTCTTTGGATTCTTCTATATCTACATCGCATGCTGATATATATAACCCTCCTGCCACGCTCATGTAAAAGAATAGCGATCCAGCATCGGCTTAGTTCAGGAAAGAGGCGATAGAGAGGCAGCGTCTGTTTCGTTCATTCTCTTTACTACCAATTATTATGTGCTATGTGGTGCAGTGGATATTTTTTTCGGATCTAGTAATCAAATTCAAGTTGAATTCGTTGCATTCACTTACTCTGAGTGACGTATTTATCTGTCTCGTTCCTCCAGCTGTAGGTCAAATAACAGGACAGATTGGGTTGTATATCCTTGGTTGGCAAACAATTTAACTGCAGAAAGTAATAATAACCTACTGTGGGAAAATCTTCTGCCTAATCAGTCAAGCCTATTTCATGACATGTTCACCCGAGCGTGTATCGCTTTTGGTACTTAACCCTCTATGGCCATTCGTATCATATTTGATACAGTATTTCCCTATAAGGAAACATTTGGTATTTCCCTATAAGGAAACATTTGGTATTTCCCTATAAGGAAACATTTGGTATTTCCCTATAAGGAAACATTTGGCATTCATTGAGTTAGCAGTCAGTACTGCTTTCATTTGAAATTTATAAAATATTTCTCTTAAAAAAATTTTCAGGAAAATATTTCTTTCAAGGCTTGTTTTCACATTGTATCAAATATGCATATGATGGCCCCTAGAGGGTTAAGGCTTCTACTTGTCATAAAGTGGGGATCAGTTCTATATTGTTATGAAGTAATAAACAGATCCCCCACTAATTACTACTTAACCCTCTAGGGCCATTCGTATCATATTTGATACAGTATTTCCCTATAAGGAAACATTTGGTATTTCCCTATAAGGAAACATTTGGTATTTCCCTATAAGGAAACATTTGGTATTTCCCTATAAGGAAACATTTGGTATTTCCCTATAAGGAAACATTTGGTATTTCCCTATAAGGAAACATTTGGCATTCATTGAGTTAGCAATCAGTACTGCTTTCATTTGAAATTTATAAAATATTTCTCTTTTAAAAAAAATTCTCAGGAAAATATTTCAAGGCTTGTTTTCATACTGTATCAAATATGATATGGATGGCCCTAGAGGGTTAAGGCTTCTACTTGTCATAAAGTGGGGATCAGTTCGTATTGTTAAGAAGTAATAAACAGATCCCCCACTAATTACTACTTAACCCTCTAGGGCCATTCGTATCATATTTGATACAGTATTTCCCTATATGAGAACATTTGGTATTTCATAAGGAAACATTTGGCATTCATTGAGTTAGCAGTCAGTACTGCTTTCATTTGAAATTTATAAAATATTTCTCTCAAAAAAATTTTCAGGAAAATATTTCTTTCAAGGCTTGTTTTCATACTGTATCAAATATGATACGGATGGCCCTAGAGGGTTAAGGCTTCTACTTGTCATAAAGTGGGGGATCAGTTCTATATTGTTATGAAGTAATAAACAGATCCCCCACTAATTACTACTTAACCCTCTAGGGCCATTCGTATCATATTTGATACAGTATTTCCCCATAAGGAAACATTTGGTATTTCCCTATAAGGAAACATTTGGCATTCATTGAGTTAGCAGTCAGTACTGCTTTCATTTGAAATTTGCAAAATATTTCTCTTAAAAAAAAATTTCTAGGAAAATATTTCTTTCAAGGCTTGTTTTCATTACTGTATCAAATATGATATGGATGGCCCTAGAGGGTTAAGGCTTCTACTAGTCATAAAGTGGGGGATCAGTTCTATATTGTTATGAAGTAATAAACAGATCCCCCACTAATTACTACTTAACCCTCTAGGCCATTCGTATCATATTTGATACAGTATTTCCCTATAAGGAAACATTTGGTATTTCCCTATAAGGAAACATTTGGCATTCATTGAGTTAGCAGTCAGTACTGCTTTCATTTGAAATTTATAAAATATTTCTCTTAAAAAATTTTCAGGAAAATATTTCTTTCAAGGCTTGTTTTCATTACTGTATCAAATATGATACGGATGGCCCTAGAGGGTTAAGGCTTCTACTTGTCATAAAGTGGGGGATCAGTTCTATATTGTTATGAAGTAATAAACAGATCCCACTAATTACTACTTAACCCTCTAGGGCCATTCGTATCATATTTGATACAGTATTTCCCTATAAGGAAACATTTGCATTTCCCTATAAGGAAACATTTGGCATTCATTGAGTTAGCAGTCAGTACTGCTTTCATTTGAAATTTATAAAATATTTCTCTTAAAAAAATTTTCAGGAAAATATTTCTTTCAAGGCTTGTTTTCATACTGTATCAAATATGATACGGATGGCCCTAGAGGGTTAAGGCTTCTACTTGTCATAAAGTGGGGGATCAGTTCTATATTGTTATGAAGTAATAAACAGATCCCCCACTAATTACTACTTAACCCTCTAGGGCCATTCGTATCATATTTGATACAGTATTTCATAAGGAAACATTTGGTATTTCCCTATAAGGAAACATTTGGTATTCATTGAGTTAGCAGTCAGTACTGCTTTCATTTGAAATTTATAAAATATTTCTCTTAAAAAAATTTTCAGGAAAATATTTCTTTCAAGGCTTGTTTTCATACTGTATCAAATATGATACGGATGGCCCCAGAGGGTTAAGGCGCTCTACTCTTCAATATATAAAGTGGGGGATCAGTTCTATATTGTTATGAAGTAATAAACAGATCCCCCACTAATTACTACTTAACCCTCTAGGGCCATTCGTATCATATTTGATACAGTATTTCCCTATAAGGAAACATTTGGTATTTCCCTATAAGGAAACATTTGGCATTCATTGAGTTAGCAATCAGTACTGCTTTCATTTGAAATTTATAAAATATTTCTCTTAAAAAAATTTTCAGGAAAATATTTCTTTCAAGGCTTGTTTTCATACTGTATCAAATATGATACGAATGGCCCTAGAGGGTTAACTGACTGATCAGTGATTAAAGTTCTTGTCACATGTTTGCTCTTTAACAGTGCCTTATCATTTTAATTTTTGCCATAATTATATCGGGATCATATTTATGTTTTTTTCTTATGTTTATATCTACATATGAGATACTCATAAGTAGGTATATCAATATATACGTTGCTCTTATTTTAGAGAGCATATCGATATAAATATTTTGCCGTCATTATTGAAGGCACGCGCCCACTTCTATACCATATATGAGTTTAAATTGATATATAATTATCAAATCTACTTTATGAATATGGAGGAATTTGATGAAGAGAAAATCATAAATATATTTCCAATCTTCACGCTAAGATAGAATTGTAGTCTACGCTTTTGTGTTTAAAGTATTGCCAAGACTGCAAAAGAACCTCTGTCGTTGCCCTAAAACCGTCTATTTGCAGTAAATCCACGTATGTATTTTCAAGATAATTCTAGTCCTGCGTGTCTCTTGGATTTCAATCATAAGTATCTTCAACTCTAGTGTCAACCGTTGTGTCTATATTTTCATATTATGTATTTCATCCTCTTACGTACATGAAACAAACTCATTCAGTAAACCTCTCGTTTTCCTGCTCCTAATGAACAACGCACTGCGCCTTCTTAGCCTCATTATCTTCCACTGACCTGACATGGAACAACTACATCGCATCTATACCTGTATCTGCTGCTAATAAGGATAGGTTTCTCTGGCGGTCAGAATGTTTTACACGTCAGAATTAATTTTGTGTATGTAAAATTCTATCATTCTTCCGTGCATTGAATACGATTGACACATCTAGTCGGATGCTTATGCGATTCATCTCGAGGTTCTCGACAAATTCCAAAATAGGATCATTATTTTAATCGATGCTAATTGCTATCTCTACTTCTGCCACTTTCTCAAGGACTTGATATGCCTTTCTCCTGTTTTTCTAAAAGTATTTTCATGACAACTGCTCTGCCGATCATTTTTTCTTGATGCCGCATGAATTTATGCGTGTGACTAGATTAGCATCTAGGTTCTACCCTTTTATCTTTGAAATAGATACATATAACGTCCTCTTCTACTCCAACAGTTTCTTTTCTCTCACTTCCTGCCTGTTGAACACTCTTCCATTTACTTGCTTCTATGATAGCTACAATCTCAAAAATTTAAATTCAATGTCATTGGTCACCTTCTATCTTCTTGAATCCTGTTCATCTTTTATCCTTTCTTCTATAACATGTGTACCTAGTCTTTTTTTTATTGCAACCTCCTGTACCCTAGTGGCAGTTCTGCCTTTCTTGGGATGAAATGATTTTATATATATATATCCTAGGTAAACCCAGGTTTTTTTAAAGAAATTATATATTTCATACTATTTTTAGTATTTATAGCCAAATGAAAATAGAATGGTTCTTTTGTTATTATTACTTTTCAAAATTTTACATGGCAAGGAACAAAGATGAACTCGTCCTAATCACCCTATATTTTCTTCATTTTTTCATTGATGAAACTTCAATATCGCTAATTATTAAATAAAAATAAATTTATTTGATGCACATATTATAATGCAACATTAACAAAAGAACCGTTTTCATTTACAGTTATTCACTTGGCAATAAATACTAAAAAATAGTATGAAATGCATCATTTATTTAAAAAACCGGGATGGCCTAACAATTATGGCCTATATATATATATATATATATATATATATATATATATATATATACGTCGGGGGTGCTCGCACGTGTGAGAGAGAGACAGACAGACAGAGTGATAAATA
This sequence comes from Ascarosepion bandense, assembly GCA_037127315.1. Classification (NCBI taxonomy): domain Eukaryota; kingdom Metazoa; phylum Mollusca; class Cephalopoda; order Sepiida; family Sepiidae; genus Ascarosepion; species Ascarosepion bandense. Next base: position 7,857 of record JBBBDQ010029100.1, read on the forward strand.
AATAATGTTTTAAGTTATGCCATATTAATATGTAAAAGAGTTCCATAAAAGTGATTGAACGTATGTTAATTCAAAATTTGAGACTGAATTTAACATCGAGCAACAAGAGATTGTTTCGTACTTGAAAACAATCTTTAGGCTGTACGATTATTAATTAAGTAATGTATATGTAAAAGTGTTTCCTATCAGAGACTGAGCGTATGAAAATTCAAAATTAATGACTGAGGTTAATATTTAGTAAAAACAGCTTGTTTTGTACTTGAACGCAATCTTTAAACCGTAAGTAATGTATATGTAAAAATAAATATTACTTATATTTTTAACTTTACTGCTATTAATTGTTGAAATATTTCATTTATTTTACAGGGATACGAAAAAACAAAAGCTTACATAGCCTCTCAAGGTAAGTAATACATTATATTTTCAAATTTTTATACTTATAAACATGTAAACTTATGAAGAAACCTAATAAGATTACTTATGTTCGTCTCATATTTCATCATAATTAATATTTAATATGATATGAAAGATACAGAAAGAATCGTCGAGGTTCTCAATTTGGGTAAACCAATGACTCGCCTATTCCTCTTCGTGAAATATGTCCTTGCCTGATACATAGATGAATCTGGCCCATTTGAATATGGCGTCCTAAACATGGCTTCTCCAGTCATAGAAATATCTCCATATCACATGTGATACCAATCATTTTTCTCATTACACACGGCCTTGCTGTCAAGATATATGTATATATAGCTTTGTCTATGTTAATGGCATAGAAATATTTCTGAGAATAAAGCATATTTGTCATACATTTTCCTTTCGCCCATTCCGTTCTGATCGTGAATTATGGTTTTATTATACCACGGATGTAATAATACCCAAACGGGGAGAATAAACGCTTTTTTTCCATAGCCTTCATCCGTTATAATATTAACTAAAAGATAAGCAATAACAGATTCTTTCTTCAGCCTACTCTGGTGATTTTGCATTTCGACGTGGTGTAATATTCAGTAAGCTTGTCCAATAGAATCATTACAATTGAGTAGTGAGCTTGATCCTTACTGAGTAACCCATACTTTCGGTCTTGTGCCATATCTAAGCGGCGCTTAGAAATTTACCGCTCACAATATGATGTGATATTGACAAAGCAACCACGAAATTTGATCGGCTTTACATAATTACGCCAAAATGTTCCGATATCTTACATTACAGACCAGGTGACATTGAGTCTCCTAAAATCCTCAAAGTATCTACATAGTGTTCGAGGCCTAATGTCATCTAAGATGATTTACAGCAGTTCTTTCTTCGTAGTACTTATTTTTTCTCTTATTACTTATAAAATGTCGATGTATTTCAAGTGTCTCAGGAATAATGGATATTAATTCTTCGAGAGAGATATAGAGAAAGAGAAAGAGAAAGAAGAATGGAGGAGGGAGAGAAAGAGAGGAAAAGGGAAAAGAAAGGAATGAAAATGTCGGATGTAAATATTATATAAACATATATTGCTTGGATTTCCATAGATCTTGTCGACCACAAAGCTGGTAGAATACATCTAAAGTTATTAATGTTCAATGTAGGTTCATGGGCTTTTTAGGATATATATATATATATATATATATATATATATATATGTCTTAAACATTTTGGAACATTATTTCGTGTCTGATCATTTGATCTGTAGTATGAACATTTTCTATTCAGAATTACGGCTTTTGAATACTTTGGCCGTCGACTTTTTGTCTTTCAATTTTTCTTGTCTTATTCTCTTCCTATTTTCTAGCTTTTCTCTCGGATATTTTTTAAATAGATTTCCCTTATTGATTTTGGTAATGCTTATTTATTAGGCTACTACCATTTAATATTGGCGAGCAAATCCGGTTATCCTGAGAGGTAGCGATGTAATCAGTTTGTTAAATAAAACAGCGTGGAATTCAATTTTCGTTCTTGAAAGCTTTCAAATAAATAAATTTATAAATTCCTGAAATAATTACGGCGATAATTCTTTCTCGAACATATTTGTGCATATCATTGGACAGCATTCGCTATAAGATTTCTCAAAGACAGTTGAGAAATATGTAGATTGGCGAAGTTATTTAAATATTTATATTTACCCAACTTTATGTCGGAATTAATATCTGGTTTTAAAAAAGAATTGTCTTATTTGCAGTAAAACTGCTCAGTTACCGATTTCTGATTTCGATATAGTTCAAAAGCGTCTTCGAATCCTTGTGGGTGGCAATATATTTTCCACACTTCACCCCCCCCCCTCTCTCTCTCTCTCACCCACCCAGACGGAAGATTGCAAGCCTCTCATTGCTCTATTCATGGAAAGTTTTCGAACTAAATTCCGTGTTCCCGCCATTTCTACTATTCACAACCTAGGCCATGTCACTTATATTGTAGCAAATTACTCACATCACCTCCGTATTTTATCGCTGAAAAGTAAAATTCTCTAGAACATCTTCTTCCTTTGAACCACTGGTCTGTGGAATCGACTCTGCTATTCATCTCGGGGTTCTTGATAAATTACAACGGAGAATCTGTAATGTGATCGATCCCGACTTATCAGCCTGTCTACAGTCGCTTTCTCACCAGCGTGATGGAGCTTCCCTGTATCCCTTTTACAAATAATTTCACAGCTTCTGCCCCAATGAACGAATTTACTCGAGCTACTAGACTAGCAATTAGAGCCAACCCTTTCACAGTGAAGCCAATAAAATATAACCGCAATTTCTACATTAATAACCTACTTTTCTCGCACTTCATGTCTGTGGAATTCCCTTCCGTATACTTGCTTCCCCGGCAGCTACAATCTCCAAGAATTTAAATGTAAGATCACTAGTCATCTCCTATCTCACTGACTCTCTTTCTCTCAAGCTCTTTTCTCCATTTACTCCACCCCATCAAACAGGTATTCTCCTCCTTGTTGTACTCTCTTCTTGACACCCCCAATAACAAGCCACTGTTTCTCATCATTTTCTCTGTATGTAACCCCCTGCACAACAATGGCAGTACAACAGCCTTGCTTGGGGTGAAATGATTAAAAAAAAATCATAACCTGTTCAAATTATGGGTTAACAGGTGCCTTACCCTCTTATACGTATAAACTGCCTCTTAAGATGTCAGTTCATGGTTGAGTGGTCAGAAAGTATACTTTCTGAACATGAGGCCTGAGTTCGAATCTTAACATAGTCGATTTGTCAGGATATTGGTATTATCGGTCACGTGGAGGCATTCAGCATCTTTGGAAAGTATTTAAAAATCATACTACGAGATGAACAAAACCTTGTGAGTGAACATAGCTCTTTAGAGAGTGGCTGATGGTAGTGCTAGAAAGAAGTCATAAGTTATCGTGACTGTCCCAGTCTTGTTTCAAGCATTTCACCAGAATATGTAATATCAAAAGCCCGCACAATGTAGACAAATATGTAAAAAAAGGTGAATCAAGTCTATTTTATTCGATATAGTTCAAGTCGTCTGAAGAATTGGTGAGCATACCACTCGAGTTATGAATAAAGGTACTCTTTCATAGGATTTAACACTGATAAGCGTTTGTTTTTATTTATCTAGGTAATCTAGGCTTCCATTTTTTTTTTGTTTTTTTTACTTAACTGTGTAGATAAGTTTGCGTTTATGCCTTTTTTTCTCGCACATTTTTCAGCATTGTGGATTTTAATCAAGACTGTATCGGAATAAAAGTTTCAGGTTTGTCAAAGCTGTCCGTTAGTTTTACGATCGCTCTTCCTTCATATATATATATATATATATATATATATATATATATATATATATATATATATGTACTAGCAGTACAGCCCGGCGTTGCTCGGGTGTAATGAAACTTTAAAGCTAATCCATGGTCCTGGAGCTCAGACTTTTGGACGTTGGCACGAAACACTAAAAAGCAATAGTTGTTTCCAGTTAAAGCAAAACCGTAGACTGAAAGAAAAATGAATGGATGTGTGTCAAATTTTGATTTCCTGGTATCGATATCAAGTGTTCTGCACTATTGTAAGAACTGCAACCTTGAAACTTCTGAATAACGTTTCTTATGTCTTTTTCTATGAGGGTATCAAATTTGATTAAAATTGGACCACCCATTCTATAAGCAATTTTTTTATTATCGTTTTTCGATATTTATCGGGGGTACCTCGACACAAAACCTAGTTAAGAACACTCGCGGACGCTTATAGTACAACTGTGTAAATTTTCAAGAAAATCGGTTCAGCCGTTTTGGAGTCTATAGGTAACGGACACACACACACACACAGACAAACTTCCATTTATAAATAAGTTTAGATATATGTATATATAGGGTATAAAGGGAAAATTGCTGCTATTTTGTATTTTAATTTCACTTATGCGCACTGTTTTAGTTTTATTATTGGGCATATTTCAGAGGAAAAAGAGCATTGTGACGTAATTCACTTCACCAGAAATTCGAAAACGGCGTACTGTACTGCTAAGTATCCTTGTCAGAAACTCCAATATGAACATTTCACAATGTTTGTATGTTAATCTCGAGAAAGTGTAAAGGATTAGGAAAGAGTTAGATGAGTCTAATGGTAGTTACGAAGGTGTTTGTGGGGGATCACTAATAATTGCAATGCTATACCGCCATTAATCTTCCTATGGAATGCTTTGAGGAGATTGTCCTGGCTTGAACCAAGAGAATGGAAGATCATTTGTCTGACAACCAGACTAAGCAAAAAGCCACACAAGCAGAAGAACTCCGTCATAACCGCCAAAATTTTATGAAATCGCATCACCCAACACGTCTGGTTACCGAACTTCTATGACCGAAACCACCTTGAATATTATTTGTAGAAGGCAGTTGAGCGAGAGAGCAAAAGAACTTTTTGTAACTCTAAAGATAAAATAAAACAAGGATTGTGGCAGAAATTACCAATTTAAACAAGTAGACCGTTCAGAAATGATATACGAGATTCCTTAGTCGTGTGGGAGCCGTGGATCATGCCAATGACGATTCACTGTGTAAGTTATTTCTTAGTATTTCAAGATATTTTTATGTAATTTTGGTAAATATATCTGTTAAAAGGATATGAATTTGTCAAGAGTCATGACGTCTACATCCTGAAGGCACACACAACATATTAACGCAACGTATTGAAATCTCCTAAGAGTTACCGGAAGGATCATATCTGCATGGAAAAATTCAATGGTATAATTACTGAATCTGCTCACTCATTCCTCCTTTATTCTCCCCATGATATTTTTTACAGAACATACATCTTTTATGACTGTTTTATATACTGGTGACATTTCTTTTGGCGTCCTCATCATAAATCTGTACAAAACTTTGCTGAAAAATACTGAAGTTACTTCTCCTGTGCCTCTCTAATTTGAATTCATATATACACTTCATTTGGACAAGTTGCTATCCAAGTTTAGAGAATCCAATTCTACTCGCTATTTAAACATGACGTGAGTAATAAGAAAAGAATTATTCATTCCATATTTCTGCAAAATGGCTTCAACTACAATTTTATCTCCTGTTGTTCATCTCCATTTTAGTGCACATAAGTGCTACATGCATTTACTTAGTGTACCGTATTCAGACTGTAATACACCTAGTTTGCCTTTTTCACAATCAGGATCCTGTTTTTGCAGGTTCTTTAACTTGTTTCGAAATCACTAAATATATTTTATGATAGTAAATATTGCAATAGATACATTAGAAAATCTAATATGCGACTTCATTTTATAATTCAAATTGGCTGATGATGTTTAGTTAAAATCTTTGACAGGGATCAACAAATTAGATAAAAAGACTAAATTAATCTACAGAAAATTAATGTACAAATTATCTTCTCAGTTGAGTAATCATAAATATCAGTGTCGTGTTTGTGCAAAAGTCTCCTACATGTTTTGTACAAGATTTATATTGTGCATTCATTTCCTTTAAATGAAGATTGACATTGAACATTTTATACGAACTTATTATTATAGAATTACTGAAAAAAATTGTTTGATGTGAATATCTAAAAACAAACACAAAACAAGTGGAAAATACATTTTTGGAAATGAATGTATGTTGACGAACAAACCATGTTACAAATGTACTCTCCAGGACGAATTTATAGACGTTATCAACGAAATAGTGTATATTTTTCGTATTCGTTTTATTAAACGAAAGGGATAGATTGATAGTATCGATTCTAGGAGGCATATTGACTCGTTGGCATAATATCTTACCACATGCGGCCCTAGCCTGTCTATCGAATCTGCGCGTAGATAGGTATTTCTATCGCTCTCTTCCGACATCGCGGCTTCTTACTTGTATATCCAAAACCTTGATAAAGGCATTCCATTACTGTCGTACTACGCAGAACACGAGATACTCAAATCTATCGTTGACCATCCTGGCCCAGCTTCCACATTCTGCAACACAAAGTAGAAAACGTTAGAAGAATTAGTTCGAAGAAATCAAAATTGATTTATTCTAATCTGATTAATAGAGTTTAACAATTCTACTGCCACCTTTTTTTTTTAGAGTTCTTTTTTAACGGTGTATTTATTCGGGACTACGCTATCATGAATTTCTAAAGCTTCTCTGCTATTAATATATCAGTTGTCATGAACTTTAATTGGATAGATATTTGAACATGTTCCTTTCAGTTTTCCCTTTTTGTGTGTCTAGGGTTGGCTTTCTCGTGAAAGCCTATAAAATAAGGACAGAATCGATTACATTGTCCGAGATTATATGATTATTACCCTTTTACATTTAATTCTTTATATAACCGATTTGCCATTCGATGTTCAAGTTAAAATGTTCAATATATATTTTTTTCATTCATTTCTCCTTAGTATAAAGATATTCAACATCATCTATGCGGTATCTTGTGTTCGGCAGATCCGTTTATCTTATTTTTATAATCTCATATTTTATTTCTACAACTGCAGCGAGAACTCTTCAAATAACTTTACTGAACATGTTCACTTCAGCTTTATTTGAAGCAGGTGTGCTCCCAAGCGAAAAAGAAAAAATATTCAGAGGTAATTATAGTAAGTGTTTTCCCTGCAAGAAGTGCAACCGGAATATCTCAGCGTTACTAACGCTTTGTTAGTGAAAAGAAAAAAATGATAAATGCAGATAATAAGAAGAGACTAATTTGATATTATAAGCGCCACTTTGATGCAACACAAAGCCAAAAGTACAGAGCACCTAGTAAAGATTGAACTAACAACTCAGTTTTAATAGGTTCTAGAAAGACATGTTTTGTAACCGTGCCAAAGGGGCTAAGTGATTATTTCAAATTATTACTCTAGTTGTTTGAAAACATTTATTACAGTGTTACGACAATATCAGTACTGAATGCGTAAATCCTCAATATTATAATAAAAACCGTGGTTTGTATATTCCTCCTGTCACGCTCATGCGGTGCTAGAATATATCGAGGCAGCGGCTCAGTTCATTAGAGAGAAAATAGAGGGACAGATATGGTTCAGTTCATTATCTTTACTTCTTGTTATTAAAGCAGTTGCCCCGTTCTTGCTACTTAACATTGCCTTATTATTATATTTTTTGCAATAATTATGTCGTCGAATAATGACGAATATATATATATATATATATATATATTGAAAACCAGCCCTAATGCCCTAATGAGTGAGAACACCATAACGGTGTCCTCACGAAACTTCGAAATTCGTATGATCTGCTCAGTTTAAATTTAGAATGATAAGTCCTTTGTGCTTTTATATATATATATATATATATATATATATATATATATATGTGTGTGTGTGTGTGTGTGTGTGTGTGTGTGTGTGTGTGTGTGTGTGTGTGTATATATATATATATATATATATATATATATATTCCTGTCAAGTTCAGTGTGAGTGTTTTTGTTTTCTCATGTCTTAATGTAAGATACTCAATGGCAGATACATCAATATATATGCTGCCATGATTTTAGACGTCATATCGATACAAATATTTTTCTGTAATTTTTGATGGAACGGGGCCCCTCGTAATTTGAATAAAACATATATTTACGATGGCAGAATATTATGAGTTGGGAAATGTAAAAAATAATCTTCGTTTACATAAGTATTTTATGGCAAAAATAAAGATAGCGAAACTCACGTTGTTTTTCTCAAAATTGGCCACCTAAAATTCCCCCTGCCATGAAAGAAACGTTTCCATGTTTCGTAGTAATGGCTTAAATCCTTTTATTCCCTTCCCTCCTTTCACATGGTCAGCTGACTGTAAAAGTATCGAGTTATTGGAAAGCAGCACTGTTCTACACCATGAGAAATTTGGCATGTAATCAAGGAATCAGCCAAACCTTTTACAAGCCGAGCAGTTTGCGGTTGGAAAAATTCTGTCCATTGAAGTAGATAATGCAATTAGCCAGTTTCTCCGCATAACATGCAGATTTTACACGCTTCGATGTAACAGGCGTGTGTGCTGCCTAATGGTTTCATATGCATAGTTCCTTGCACATGGTAGCGTAGGTAGTCGTTCAAGTCTGAAACGTATTACACTGGAATTACACAGACATGTGGATGGAGTTACAAGAATTTGCATGCGTCGTCTTTGATTCGAAAATGGCAGAAAGATCGGTCGGTATTAAAATTAATTTTTTCAGTTCGAATTCAGTCATTTGATTTGACTTTTCGTCCTTTTTTAATTACTTTTTCTTTACTTTCCTTATATTAGTTTTCATTTCTTTTGTAGTTTTTCCTCGTTTTATTTTGCTTTTTGCTTTCATCTCCCTCTACTTTGATTTATTTATTCATTTTTTTTCTTAGTCTTCGGTTGATTAATTTAACTGTAAAATATTTATTTCATAAAATCTTTCTTAATTAGATTTTTTCCTTCTTTCTTGTTTCATATCTTTTCTTCGTTTTTTCATTATATTTTACTTTATTTGATATTTTTATTTTATTCTCTTTACTCAGAATTGCTTTCTTTCGGTCATTTTCAGTCTATTTCTTTTATTCTATTTTATTTATTTCTTTCTTTTATCTTCTTCTTTTTTCTAATTCTTCTTTCTTTCTTTTTTGCTTCTTTTAATATTACTTTATTTTTCATTTACATCTACATATTTCGTTCTTTTCTTTTTCTAACCTCAGTTGTTTTTCTTTCGTTTTCTCTCTCTTCTTTTCATTCTCTCTTTTTAATAATTTCCATATATTTTCTATATTATTCGTTATTTCTTTTTTTCTTTCTTTATAGTTTTCATTTTATCTTGTTTTTCTTTCTTTCTTTTTTCTTTATTTCTCTTTTACTTTACTTTATTTTTCTCTCTTTTCTTCTTTCTTTATTTTAGTATAATTTGTGTATGCTATCTTATTTTTTCTTTCATATTTTAATATTCCCATTTGATGATTTCTCTGCATTAAGTCAAATATTCAACATTTCTTTCCTGTATCCATTTTGTAGAAGTGTTTTCACTTTTCCGTCCATATTTCACTTCAGGATTTTCGGTTATGATCTTTTGACTGAATTAAGTTTGTAAAATTTTCATAACATTATCTTTTACGAGTTTTTTCCATGAATGGTGGATATGGGAGTAACTTAACAGTTATCAACATAGAAAACAGAATCGAAAGCTTGAGTAAAAGTATCCAGCTACGGCTATTACACTAATGGACTTGGGAAAGGCATTAATCCAGACATTTCACTCTCTGTCTAGGTTGGATGTGCGTTGTCGTGCAATAGATATCGACTCGGAACGACAAATCGGGGTGCCGAGTTTGAATTCCAGTTGAATTTATTGCATTCACTTACGCACAAATACCCCTGGCAAAGATATTAATCCGTCTCTTCTTTCCAGTTATGGGTTAATAATATGACATATTGGGTTTTATAGCCTTGGTTGGCAACCGGTCTACCACAGAAAAAATGGCAACCTACTGCGGGATAATCTTCAGCCAAGTCAGTCATGTCTCTTGCAAGACATGATCGCCCAAAGCCTTTGTCACGTATGACACTTAACTGACTGATCTAGGTTAAAGAGTCTGAAATTTATAGGCTCCGTCTTCAAAACCATCGAAAAGGCAAAATGAAAAAAATCAACACTACATTTTCTAAGAATAAGCATGATATTTTCTAGTCTATAGACAGAGAAGGAAAATCTAGAGAGAAATAATCACTTATGTCATCAAAGGACATGACATAATTTTTAAAATCCTATTACCTCTTTATCTTTTACATCCGATTTCATCAAAGGGAAATTTTGGGAGAAATAATCATTCAGTTTCATCAATTTCGTTCTATTTAGCAAATATCACCTACATTACTTGGACACACACACACACACACACACACACACACACACACACACACACACACACACACAGAAGCACGCTCGCATCTATCTATCTACATATCTATATATCTTTTACCGTTTGTCTGTCTCTGTTTCTCTCTGTGTGTCTCTGTCTATCTATGTCTCTCTCTCTCTCTCTCCCTCTCTCTCTCTCTCTATATATATATATATGTATATAAACATAGACACACGGGCACACGCGTGAAATTTTTTCCCGTTAATCTTTAATTATCACGTAGAATTTCCTGGCCGGGATCAAACATATGCCCCGCTTTGTAGTAGAGACTATCATTTGATGTAGTGGAGATGATGGGCTTTCCATAAAAATAGAGAAAAGAGACTTCCTTGCTATAATGTTCTTCGTGGTCGGACAGTATACACTTTCGAAAAATCTTGACAAAGATAAGGCGTTAACGTCAAGAAACGAATCTGCGTTCTGGTTTATAGGTGATGTCATCGATTGGCCTAGAAGATTGTCTCCGTCAGGAAAACTTTAACTGAATTCTTTTTATCTGGATAATTAGTTGCGAAGCCCGTAAATAGTCAGATGTGTTTGGTAAACTTAAATAAGACAATTTCTAAAGAATACAAGGATTTATATTTAATCTTTTGTTTTTATATATATATATATATATATATATATATATATATATATGGAGACAATCCTGTTTCGCTGTATCACAGTTCCCCAGTGCGGTTAGACATCCGATTGTTTCTAGATATTGACAAATGTCGGCGAATCTAACTTCTATGCTATAGGCGCTCGGTACAGGATTTTATACTGTTATATACACAATGTAAACACACGCCAGTTGCCGAGAATGTTTTAATTAATTACTGAATGAAAGATTACATATATATATATATATATATATATATATATATATATATATATATATATATCCGAATGAGTATAGAATGAGGAGAGAAAAAAGAAAAAAGTTTTCCATCTAAAACATTCATTTAAAACAGTGCTCGATATATGATGTATAGAGCAGTGAATATTTATTATAAATTATGTTTTAGAACATGTACATAATTTCTTCTAAGAAATTATGTACATGTTCTAAAACATAATTTAATAATATATATATATATATATATATATATATATATATATATATATAAGAATGTTGTTAGGCCCCTGCCACTAATATTCCCCTATCCGTTCCTCTGTTCCGTTTTCTCTATGGTTATAAGAAAAATTAACATGATTGCTCTTCTGATTTTCTACGTGTATTTCGAAGAATTCTACCCAATCTCCGTTCTTCCTTACTAGATATCAATGTCAATCTCTACACCCAAATCAACTTTCCATGTCAGTACAGGAACTACATCACCATTTTTTTCTTTTTTCGTGATTCTTCATTTGCAATCAATTAATGATAACACACTGCTTATCATTTCAAAGAGTTCGCCCCTCAAGTTGCAATCAATTCTATTATCGTCATTAGTGCTAGTATATATTTGCCAAGCTCGTTTCACCTTGACGCTTATGTATGCCACGTCATTATTGCTCGCCAAATCGATATATCTATCCAATCTTCTCTGTTTTATCATCTTGGATGTATTGATTATACATTAAATCACTTTGTTCTTTACAAAGGAACACATGTATCAAGAGTAATAAGTATATAGGCTTGAGTAGGAACAATAATCATTGGGAACTAAACAATGGTTGGGAGAGGCAAATACACGAGATATGCATATATTAGAATATATGCAGTAATGAAAACGTAAATTCACGAGAAAATTTCAAACGCATCTCTGTTCGTGTTGAGACACTGTTAATAGTCAATTTATTGAATCGGCCTTCCCAAGGCTCTTTCATCGGTCTGGCATTAAACCCGCTTTATATTAGCAATCTGACCAGAAACATTTGGAGATAATTAGCATATATCTATGCAGATGGTTTCACGGTTTATTGCTCCACCTCTAAAAATCTGGATCATCAAAGCGTGGAGTCTACTATCTCCACTGATCTGACCCTAACATATCAATCGGGAGTAAACTGACATGAAACATTCCGTACTTACTTTTATGAACAACTTGCCGCAATATAATATTTAAATATAAAAGTGAAAGAATGTTTAACTTAGTAAAAGACACATCCAAGGATTTTCATGCCGGTAGTGAATGGTTTCTTTCACAGAGTCAGAGGAACAGATAAAAGATTAATCAATAGAGAAGAACAACAAAAACAGGTGAGAAAATTTAGTAAGATTTCATAAAGAGCAAAAATAATATAATACAAGGAAACATGTCTGTATGTCATGTACGCGTTGTATGCAATATGAGACTACCAAAACAAAACAAAAAACACACACTCATTTGGCTTTGGTTGCTTTTCTTAAATCACGAATATACTAGTTTTTTCTTTAATTCCCTCTTTTTTCATATTTTACATTTCACTTTTCTCTTCTTTATATCCGTCTTTTTTTTTTTAATCGTATCACCCCGAGCGAGGCGGAAACGCCACTGATGTGCAGGGGGCTACGTAATAGTGAAAAGATTGAAAAAGAGAAAGCCGGAAACCACATCCTAAACAGGGAAAAAGGGATGAGCCTCTTAACCTGTTCAATAGACGTGGGTGGAGTGTGAACCGGGCGATAGATAGATCTATCTACTCCAATTGAAAAAAAAAACAAAGTGAGAAGATTTGAAAAGAGAAAGCCGGAAACCACATCCTAAACAGGGAACAAGGGATGAGCCTCTTAACCTGTTCAATAGACGTGGGTGGAGTGTGAACCGGGCGATAGATAGATCTACCTACTCCAATTACCAATTTTAATTTCTTTGTTACGCTCTTATGAGTGTCATTTAGCTACAAGCTTTGATTTCTTTTTCAAGTCGTAATCTACTGCTTGCAATTTATTTTCATTTCCTCTTTGCAGTATTCGAGAGCATAAAAGTTATTTTTCAGTTATCAATATTCAACAGTGAGTTGAATTAAATTTTCTTAGTTTTCCCTCACTAGAATAATCATACGTTCCTTTACATTCGGTGATTATAACAATTCACCGTTACTTTTTTTCTAACTATTTAATCAATCGAATAAATGTTCGTATGCGACATGCGATTAATGGGAATGCGCTACATAAAATATTTCTTTTTTACATTTTGCAACCTCCAAATCTGTTGATGACATGAGAAAGGAGTTATTCGAAGTTTGCAATCCAAATTAAAACTTAATATATATGAATTAGACATACGATTCGGTCTCTTTGATGAGCAATCTCCTAATTTGACGATAGCATGAGAAATAGTCTTCATATTTCGAGATCGGCAGTCTAACTGATTAAACGTATTTCTCCTGCGCAATTTTTCGTATTGGGTCACATGACTCCACACGTGCGATGTAATATTTTGGCCATCTGCCGATCTTGTTATCAATGGTCGTCATTTAACTTTACATGTATTAGCGTAACTGTTGATTTTGTGAAGTTATCAGAGAAAGGAGGAAAGAAAATAGCTGTCACATTTAGCGAGAAAAAGAACGAGTGATAGTTTATAACAATGTTGCACTTTTCGTAAAGTTATCAGAGAGAGGAGGAAAGAGAATAACCGTCACAGTTAGAGAGAAAAAGAAATAGGGATAGTTTATAATCATTATGCACTTTTTGTAAAGTTATTAGAGAGTGGAGGAAAGAGAATAGCTGTCACAGTTAGAGAGAATAAGAAAGAGTGATAGTTTATGACCACTATACACTTTTAAGGGTGAATACGTTGTAACGTAAAACTACAAATCCATCCTAGTAAGCTCCTACCACCGAGAAGATCCTGAATTTCTGTAGTAATGATGTGTCTACTTTCAATTAAACTTTGAACTTCTATTTTGTAGTAAAACTCCGGATGTCAAGTGAATTGTGCATATGCGATCAACTGTTAAAGACTTTTGTAAAATACTCTGGTCTAGTTTCTCTGGCTCATCTTTCAATGCTATAACTTTGCAAGTGTCAGATCAGAACAAGCAGAAAATAAGAACTTTTCTTTTAATCTTTTCACCCCAAGTAAGGCAGGGCCACCATTATTGTATAGGGGGTTACAATGAAAGAAAAGACTGGGTAAAGGGGGTATTGCAGAAAGGGTGAAAGATTAATAAAATTCAAGAAGATGTCAAATAACGTTGTATTTAAATTTTTGGAGATTATAGCTATTAGAGAAACAGAAGGGTGTTTCACAGAAAGTAAGTGCGAGAAAAAAACTGTTGGAAAAGAAGTAACGGTTACATTTAAATATTTCGGAGGGTAAAAGGTTAAGAGCAAAATGCCAATGTAGTAGGAACTTTAAATTAATGTGGATGGGACAGAAAGCGAAAAAGCTCTTTAGATCAGCTGCCTTGAAAATATTTGTAGAAAAGACAGAGTGTAAGCACATCACGTCGGTGAGAAAGTGACTGAATAAAGATATGTCAAGTCATGACTGACTAAACTGCAGGTTCCTCTTTCGATTTTGTTGGAAACCTCGACGTGAATTTCAGGAGCATCTGACCAGATATTACATAAAGAGCTAGGCTTACGGCCATATTAAGTTGAATACACCGGTTCTCGCTCGATCATCGAAGTTAAGCAAGTTGAGCCTGGTCAGAACTTAGATGGATGACCGCTGGGGAATACCAGGTGCTGTAAGCGTTTAGTGACGGATGTGCATTGTGGGGAAGTGGATATAGGCTCGGAAAAAGAAATCGTTGAGCCGAGTTCGAATTCCAGTTGAATACCCTGCATTCACTTAAGCGCTGTTACCCTTAGGAAAGGTATTAATCCGTCCCTTCCCTCCAGTTATGTTTTTAACCATTAGGGTATGACTTGAGGACCCTGCCCTTGAAAACAAATACCAATGAATCTTGATACTCGAAAAAAAAAGGATTACTAGACACAAAACTTATATAATAACAACAATAAATTGTTGAAAGAAAGAGGTATTACCAGCAATAAAAAATAAAATTTAGTTGGCAATAAAGGCAATAGGTTGATATGCCATAAAAACAAAACAACCAACCAAACATAAAGAGCTAAATCCGAATAAAATTTATACTTTCCTTCTTACATTATTCGGATTAATGTTTTCACATTTGTTGCCATTTGTATGACGCTTCGGCCGTTGTACGCTCCGGCTTTCTTCAGGTGCTAGGAATTTCGAACGGAACACTTTATTACAATCACTGGGGTATATCATCCTCATTCCTTGCGAAGCCACTATTGGAAAATATGAGTTATCTCCCTCTAACCCTGCAAGTTATTTGTTCACCACTACTGTAGCCTGGTATGGAACTCACAACTCTAAGAGTCAAGTCAAGAACTAACTAACGTCTATATCCAATGAGCCATGTGTCCTTAAAAATAAATGAATTTTTGGGACTTATAAACCTAATATCCAGTAACCATTTTTACCAGAGTTCATATTGGAATTTTTCATGTTAATGATTTTCTTTAGTATTTTATTTTCTGTTCTTGCTTAGAACTACATCCAGGCTTCCGACTATGATTTATTGAACCGGGTAAATTTCGAAATTCCAGAGGTTTCGTTATGTTTTATCTTGAAGGTAATAATTTGGTCTTTGCATATTCTCATAACCTGTGTAATCAAATATGTTCACTTGCAGAATCCTAAGTGCAAACTAATATCCGTTCATTTCTTCAGGGCTAATTTGCTACCTGCTTTAGTTGAATCATCGATATTTATTTCCATCCAATCTATATTTCACTCTCTCTCTCTCTCTCTCTCTCTCTCTCTCTCTCTCTCTCTCTCATATCTTATATGAACGATACTCATAGCATTGTTTTAGGCTGATATTAAGATCAGCTTACATTTCCTTTTGGATTTATGCTACTTATATTGATTAACATGTCATTTGTAATTACTTTCATTCATGATTTCTCAATATTGGGCTTCTTATATTCTGTTTTCTCTACTCTTTGTCTCAATGGACATTTTCCTCTTGGACAGTATTTTACCTAAGCCTGTATTTCGTATATTTATAGTTCATTGCTCAAGACATTCCCATGAATGCGAAATATGGCGTTCAGCGTCTTTAAAAAACTTTAAACTATCATCAATATACAACAGTTGTTTTTAGAATAAATGATTTAATATGGGGAATATTATTTTTTACACTTGCGGAAGATTCATCGTCAGGCTGCATAGACTGGCACCACAAACAGAAAGAATATGTTTTATCAAATAAAAACAAATAAATTGAAGTCTTCGAACTACAAAAAGAAGCAGGAATTTTAGCTCATGTGAGATGTGTAATAATTATATAGTCAAAATGGTGACGTTCGGCACGATTTTAAACAAAGAATTTTGAAAGAAACCCGTTTCAATATTTGAATAAGCGATAACAGTTAGTGGATTGTGAAATCATTTTTCACTTAAAACTAACATTTTTAGAAAAAAAGTCTTTTTTATGAATTGAAACTGATAGTAACATTAACAGTTTTGTCAATGAACACTGAATGTTGCTTGTATGTAAACGGCTTTTGCAGCATCAAAATTACTAGTGATGGCCGGTCGATTTAATGTGACACGATAACTAGGCGTATATTAAGGTGCTTTGTAAAATATGCATTTTATTATAATAGATTAAAATAGAAAATGGTTAAGAATAGAAAATAGATTAGGTTACACGATAACTAGGCGTATATTAAGGTGCTTTGTAAAATATGTATTTTATTATAATAGATTAAAATAGAAAATGGTTAAGAATATAAAATAGATTAAAAACATGTTTCGTTTAAGAAAAGTGAAAAATAAGAGAAAAAATAAATAAATAAACGCTTTTTCTTTTATGAGGAAAATTGTGGAAGAGAAAAGGGTATCAGATTACTGTTTTAAATCCTACCACTCTTCCGGTAGATATTTGACTCGGTGATTTAAAGTGATAATAGATAAAGTTCAGGAAATAGTTTTTTTGAATGACCAGGTCAAAGGCTGTTTTTACTGTATCTTAACCACGCAATAAGAATTTTCCGGCGGAAGCTTTATTAAGATAAAAAAAAAGATAAAAACAAAATCCTGGAAAAAAATACTAAGGCTAAGTACAGACTGGATGTCTGCGGGATATTTACACATCAAAAGAAGGAAAATTTAAGTGCCCTGAAATTTCGGACTTGCAGTCGCCAATTGCTTATCAACCGGTGGTCTAAAGCATTTCCGGGTTTCCGGATTAATTTTAAATAACTAGAAGAGAATCAGTTGAGTTGAGTTAGTTCCGCCGGGCGTGTGCTTGAAGTAGGAACCTCCGTTCATCTTGTTTCGGTCAGTTCGGATTTGTTGATCTCCATTAATTAGAGTTAGAGCTGTGTGTCACATTCGCCTGCCCCAGCCGAAAAGGCTAACTCTAAACGAAATAAAGCATCCTTTCAACTCATCCAAATTGTGGAAGTTTGTTCCTTATAGTTTAATCTTGTACCCCCAGCTTGAGGGTCCGACATTTTCAACAAACTCCCGGCATACATCACAGCGTGGAGAACGGCCGCTGGAGAAAATGTTCGGACCGTCCGTTGGGTTGTTACATTAATACTCGAACATGGTTAGAGTTCTTTCAGTTTATTTTTGTTTAAAATATATCTTCATTTCCTCTTCGCTATAGAGCTACATGCGTTGTAATATATTTTCTTGTTTTGTGGTTCAGGTTTCGTGGCGTAATTATTATTATTATTATTATTATTGTTATTATTATTGTTATTATTGTTGTTATTATTTTGATTTCTACGGACACACTACCTAAGAAATCTGCTGGAAGACCTTAAGCAGGTCGTGGTGTTTTCTTATGGCCATATTTCATGATTTGTGTTGCTAATCTCTTTTAAATCCCTAGCTATATATGAACAAAGTTCTTTTTAGTCTATGCATTGTGCATATCGCGGATGTGCGTTGTGGTGCAGTGGATATCGACTCGGCACTGGTGCCGATTTCGAATTCCAGTTGAATTTCTTGGACTCACTTGTGCACAAATACCGTTGGGAAAGGTAGTAATATATTTCTTCCCTCCAGTTATGGGTTAAATAATACGACAGCTTGGGTTTTATAACCTTGGCTGGCAGCCAGTCTACCGCAGAAAGCAATGACAACCTTCTGCGTGACAATCTTCTGCTCAGTCAGTCATATCTCTTTTGAGACATGATCGCCTAAAGCGTGTATCACATATGACACTTAACTGACAAACTGATTGTGCATATTAAGACTTTTTTTTTGTATTTCTCTCAATTGAGGATCTTCGGGGTTTTTCTTTTAAATGTGTTGTGTTTCATATTTTTATCATTTGAATCGCATTCATATGACTCGTAGTATTCATGTTTTTAATTACGACATTTATTTCTGTTTTGATATTCAGATCTTTATGCTTTGATAATTTATCAAATTCTTTCGATGCTGTAACATTCAACTGGACAAGCGATATCAGTTAGCAGGACAGTTTCTTTGCCGACCTTGTGTCTGAGCTTAAAAGATCGGTTTTTCACGAGAAAATTTGCTTATGCCGCAGTCCGTTTCAGTCGGGAGGTCGATAAATAAAAGTTAGAGTACAGTTTGGGTAATCTGAGTCATTATATCATAGCCCTTTTTAAGAGATTTTTAAAAATATTTTCCGTGATTTATAATGTTCGATCGTTTTCTCATTTTAGAAGCATGATAACATAATATAGTAGTCAAGAGAGGTATAACATAATATAGTAGTCGAGAGAAGTAGACAGTTTACCTTGCTGTCGTGGGATTCATTGCTAATGCCGCGTGAGTCTTATGTACTTTTGTGGGTGAAATAGGAGCTGGATTTATAGTGAGAAAGTGACTGCTGAAAAAACAGTTAGACCTTTTTCGGTTAATCAGAAAATATGTTTATGGTCCTGTAAATTTTGCGCAGCAATCCGTAAGTGGGTGTACGGAGACGGACGTAATCAATTTTTTTTTGTTTTTATTGCCTGTGAAAATGAACACTTCAGTTTTAGTTTGTGGAATAATTTCACCAACCGCTTATATAAAATACTATTCTAAATAACATGGCTGTTCCGGGCAAACGATATTTTTGCAAGGAATCCATTTTCAAATCGCAGTCTAATGACTGCAATATTTTTTCATAATTTTGGAGAATGACCTTAATTTCCCCTCGATCAGTGGTATTATAATTACTGTCATTGGTTCTTCTTCTTCTTCTATGTGCCCTGTCCCTTCAGGACGTAGGCGATCATGGATCTCCACGTCTCCCTATCCCTTGTGGCTCTTAGTATGTTTGCTCCTGTTGCTCCTGGCAACCCCCGTTCCGTCATCCACCTGATCAGGCCCTGCAAATATGTTATCCGCTGCCTTCCTCTGTCTCTCCTTCCTTCTATCTGACCAGTCAGTATCAGGTTCTCCAAGCTCTCCTTCCTCATTGCATGTCCCAGGAACTTCAGTTGTCTCTTCCTGATGCTCAGCATCAATTTCCTTTTTGTTGCCATTCTTTCTAACACTTCGTCGTTGCTTGTATACCCGTCTTAAACATTTAAAATTTCATATATTACATTATTTCTTCATTAAACATCTTTACTCTTAATTTCCATGTCAAATCGACAGAATGCTTCTCTGAGTTTGCATTTTTATTTTTAGTTTTGCCAGAAGGATTATATATTTTTGTGTTCTAAAATTATTTCTGATTGTGAAAGATTATCTCGTAGGATTTTCACTGCACTATTCTTCAGAATTTTCTTCTATTTTAATGTCATTATTATTATTAGTAGTATTAGTAATAGTAGTAGTATGGTAGCTATTTTCGCTCTCAAAAAATATAGGTATACCTCGAGTTACCTCATTCTCGATTATACATAGTTTGTCAAAAATATATGTAAAAGTAAAAATAAGATTTAAGTGATTTTATTCGATTTTACATCAGTCCGCTACAAATATTGTTGTCAAATATCATTACCAAAGTGTTAAAAGCACATAAAATTATGTTGCTGTACAACAAATAAAAATACAAATATATAGAATCATATTAAAATATGTACTATCACAAAATAATTTTAATAATTGTATTTATTTTTAACCTTACGAAATCAGTTTATTTTATAATGTGACAGCGCAAACCACATTTACAAATAAATAGTCCGCGATGTACTGTAAAGATCGTTAAATTGCAAACATCTACATTTATAAGTATGTCTGTATATGTATTCGTAAATTTAAGTTACTTGTTTTCTGTACTATATGAAAGACTTAAATTTATTTATTTGTAAGCTTAAATAGATTGTTATTGACAATATTAAAAGTGTATTTATAAAAGAAAATCAGAATGGGAATGATTATATGTGGTTTACCCTAGTGAGAAGTAAATTCGGAGACAAGTAAAATGGACTTAAGTCATTTTTCAAGTTAAGTCAACTCTCCTGAAACAAATTACTAGTGGAAGGTGAGGTCCACACTTTAAAGTTAATTTTATATTTAGGTAATACTACGCCTCCTTGGCCTTACATTTTCGGCGGACCTCAAATGGAATGACTATATCGAATCCATTGCCAAATCTGCCGCTATGAAAGTCGGCTCTCTGTGCAGGGCCCGGAAGTTTTTCCACCTGAATCTATTCTGCACATATACAAATCTATCATTGCCCGTGTATTGAATATTGCTGCCATATCTGGTCGAGTGTCCCTGCTGCTCTCCTTTGGGCTTCTTGACAAAATACAAAGGAGGATCTGTAACGTGGTTGATACTGACTTGGCAGACCGGCTGCAGCCGCTCTCTCACCGGCGTGATGTGGCTTCCCTGTGCCTCTTCTACAAGTACTTTTATGGCTTCTGCTCCGATGAACTTAGAGCACTGGTGCCGCCTAAGCACGAATTTACACGAAATACTAGATTAGCAACTAGGTCGCACCCTTTTACAGTTAAACAGATAAGATATAACCGTAAATTCTACTCCAACAGCTTCTTTTCTCGCGCTTCCCGCCTGTGGAACTCCCTTCCACAAGTCTGCTTTCCCGACGGCTACAATCTCCAGGTGTTTAAATGTCGGGTCAATAGACACCTCCTATCATTCTAATTCCCAATTATTCTCAGAACACTCTCATCCACCCAACCCTCATTTTCGGTATCCTTACCCGCCTATCACCCACCCTCTGACATTTCCTATATTTAACCATTTTCGGTATCCCTACCCGCCTATCACCCACCCTCTGACATTTCCTATATTTAATCGTCCTTTCTGCACTCTATGTAGCCCCCTGCGCAGTAGTGGCAGTGACATGCCTTGCTCGGGGTGAAATGCTTATTAAAAAAAATCTAATACTCACAAGGCAGATAGAGAGAAAAAGAGACAAGGGAAAGCAGTGCCAGACATACTTGATGTGCTTGATCAATTGGATAGGTTAACTTGGTTTAGGAGA
Source organism: Ascarosepion bandense (assembly GCA_037127315.1). NCBI lineage: Eukaryota > Metazoa > Mollusca > Cephalopoda > Sepiida > Sepiidae > Ascarosepion > Ascarosepion bandense. The sequence continues at coordinate 29,511 of JBBBDQ010029100.1, forward strand.
GGTAGCAGAATGAAAAGTGTGAAGAGTGACAAGGGATAGAGAAATCCAAGTGGAAATTCATGATCGCTTACGTCCCGAATGGAAAAGACACAAAAAGAAGACGATGTAAATATATTTTGAAATTTATTTTTACATATTTTGTATTAAACGTTTATAGTTCAGGGACTTTACTATGCATGAGTTCAAAATCTAAAGACAAAGGTCTTATTTATGGAATTCGCAAAGAATATTTAGCGGCATATGACAGTGTTGTCATGGAATGTAAAATAAAGAAAAAAGTAACACATGTTAGATGTTAAAGAAAGCGACAGTTAACATTATTAGGGATTTGAAAATAATAGGAAAGATGGAGCCAGGGTCAGAAGAGAATTGGCTTGGGTCACATGATGGTTTCCTTCAAGCAAGTTATGATGACAGGCTTCAGACAAAAGTGGTGAAAGAAACTGGAGATTGGTTGGTTAAGGCGCAAATCCTATTCTTATCAGCCTGCATTGCCGCAGGATTAAACGTGGCTGTTCCAACAGCAGTTGTCATTTTCTGCCCTCCGTGGCTTGAGGAAATTGAGCAAAGTGAATAAGAGCAGTGAATTTGAGTTGAAAAGAGTTTGATCAACAGCTTGGACTCTTTGACAAATTATTACCAGACTGACGAAAAAGTTGGCGTCGAGTGTGGAAGTATGTAATGAAAAGAAGAAGACAAAGAAAAGATAATCGAAATTGTGGAAGTTGAAGAATCAAGATTTAAGTAAGGAATGAAGAAAAGAGGCGTACAAGAATTTAAAACTAATGAAAAGAAGAATGAATAACAGAATAAAAGTAAATGTTGACTTAGATCAATATCAGTAGAATATGAATTAGGAGGGAAACTGCATCAAGACCAACCGACCAATGTCGAGTGTATTGGAAGAATCAGTCACTTAGGTATCATCCGTGATACACGCTTTGGGCAATCATGTCTCAAAAGAGACATGACTGACATGGCACAAGATTATCACGCAGTAGATTGCCATTGCTTTCTGCGGTAGACTGGCTGGCAGCCAAAACTATAAAACCCAATCTGTCCTATTATTTAACCCATAACTGTAGGGAAAAGACGTATTACTACATTTCCCAAGGGCATTCGTGCGTAAGTGAATGCAAAGAATTCAACTGGGATTCGAACTCGGCTCCGCGATTTGTCGTCCGTAAAAGAATAGAACGAATAAACAAAAAATTAATGGGAAACAAATGACAGAAACGAACAATTTAATCCAAGAAGACAGGTAAAAAATAAAAAAATATATTTCCTATTCTTGAAAAATCTAAATGCAAAGTGTATCGCTAACTTATATTTTCTTGAATCCAGTTGATATTTTGCCATTTCTTCAATTCTCCCTATATTCAGTTAAAAATTTCACTTTCTATAACCTTCCTATTTTCTCTGCATTCTAGTGACAATTACTAGTTGCTTAGTGTAAAATGATTAAAAAGAGAGAGAGAGAAAAAAAAATGAGAGAAAAATAGATGAAAAGAAAAAGGAATTAATGGAGGAAAGTGGAAAGGAATACAAAGAAAAAGAAAAATACGCATAAACATAAAAACATAAAACATAAAACATAAAAACATAAAAACATAAAACAAAACATCAAACATAAAACGCATAGACATCAAACATAAAATACGCATAGACATAAAACAGTGAAAGAACTTTGCATAAGGAGTAAAGAAAGTAACGAAATCGAAAAAAAAATAAGAAAGAGAACATGAATTTTAAAGAGAGTATCCGGGAAGAATTTTAAAGAAAAGAATCGAAAAGTATTTTGTAGGTAGAAACTGATAAAAATTTGTTGAAAGAAATCGAGAACAATTTCGAATGAAGTAATCAAGCTGGATTTTGAAGAAAGAAATCAGGAAAAATTTGGAAGAAAATGTGATGAGTCCTGTTGAAATAAAATGTGTTGAAATTTTAAGAAAGAAACCGTGATGAATTTTGAAGAAAAAAATCGTGAAGAACTTTCAAGAATGAAATCGAGAAGAATTTTGAAGTAAGTAATCGAGAAAACTTTGAAGAATGAAGTCGAGAAGAATTTTGAAGAATGAAGTTGAGAAGAATTTTGAAGAAAGAAGTCGAGAAGAATTTTGAAGAAGTTGAGAAGAATTTTGAAGAAAAAAGTCAAGAAGAATTTTGAAGAATGAAATCTAGAAGACTTTTGAAGAATGAAATCGAGAAGACTTTTGAAGAATGTAATCGAGATGAACTTTGAAGAATGAAATCGAGAAGAATTTTGAAGAATGAAATCGAGAAGATTTTTGAAGAATGGAATAGAGAAGAATTTTGAAAAACATTGATCAAACCGAAAATTCATTTGAAGAAAAAAAAGAAGTAAACCTAATGAATATACATTTAAAAGAAAGCAGAGGAAGAATAAGAAAAGAAAATAGAAAAATAGAATAAAAATTAAGGGATGAATAAGAAAAGAAAATGATATTAGGAAAACAGAAAGAAAAAGAAAACAAATATACTTAAGCCGGAAACAGAAAAAAGAAATTGACGCAAGGAAATGAAAGAAATGTGAATTAATAAAGAACATAAGGAAAAAGAAAAGAAGCTAAAAAGAAAGAAAGAAAGAAAGAAAAACGAATGGTCGTAAAATAAACAAAAATCAACTGGATGTGGAAAGTCAGATGAAATACACGTACTTAGAATAAAAGTGGGTGCAATGCTTGGGAGTGGAAACTATTTTCATAAGGATAATTAAACCGGAAATTGAAATGCAGATATGCAGATAGCATTTCAAATAAAGATAATAAAATATGATGTATAAATGTTACAAATCTTTCGTATCGCACTGAATCAGCAGAATCAAGCTTTCAGATGGTGTTTATTGCTAGCATGCAAATCATCTCATACTAAAATAGCTCGCACGGACTATTGATATTTAGAAATAATACGCAAATATATTAACGCGTTTCGTTAAAACGCTGATTAGTACACACCAAGATGACGGAAGTCACTCCACTAAAAAATTATCCCTAAAATGTATAGTCAAAATACTATCGGAATAAAAATTATAATTCACTCGGGTTTCTTTTATTCAGATACAAATATACATTGATAAATAAGTAGTCTAATGGAGAATTTCTTTATCTTATAGAACGTATATTTACTTTCCAAAATTACATCATTAATAAAACACTTTCACATATATGTCAGTTAAGTGACATAGGTTATACGTGCTTGAGCGATCATGTCTAGTAAGAGACATAAATAACTGGGCAGAAGACTTTCTTGCACTAGGTTGCCCTTAATTTCTGCGGTAGACTGGTAGCCAACCAAAGCTCTAGAACTTAATATGCTCTGCCATTTAATCCATAGCTAGAAGGAGTCATACTTTTCCCGATGATATTTGCGCATATGTGAATGCAACGAATTCAATTTGAACGCGGTTCTCTGATTTCTCGTTCCGAGTCTATATCCACTGCACCACAAATAACATATAAATATGTTTTAAATAATGTGCTGGTAAAATTTCACATCAAAATTTTAATGAAACTTATTTGTTATGCTAAGAACGAGCAGCTTTCGATTTTGACCACCATTCAAATTGATTAATTTTTCTGCAAGAGTTAATAATTTAAATGTTAGTGTTTTGTGACGGACTGCAATTAGATAAATAATATAAATGGAATATGTGTTAATTTATATAGTAGATATGATTTACATTAAGCAGCGGTTTATCTGAAAAATTTGATGCTAGAATTTAAGTTTGTATCTGTTTCTTTCTTTCTATCACTCTTTCTCTCTCTCTTTATATATATATATATATATATATATATATATATATATATATATATATATATATATATAGTTGTCAGTCTGTAAACGGTGAGGATAATCCAACAAGATTTCCTTAATATAAATTATTAATATGTAAGTCCATATAGAGAGCTCGATGGGTGTTAACCAGAGCGATATGAAGTTTATAAAGGAAAACTCAACACGTCATATTACTTATAAACCATAGTTCATTTCAATGAGCTTAATTAGCTCATATCATCAGACCCTTTTACAATATTTCTTCCATATATATAAAGGCCGACCTTCCCTGAAGATCCGTTTAGGTGAAACCTTGGTAGGTTTGTTGGCTCAGTAGGTTAATTTACTTATTCTGCCCTGCCTACGAATTGAGCGCTTTTTCGTTTTTGATTACTCGTCTCGGGTTTTTTCTTTCGGCTACGTACTGGCTCGGTCAAAATCGCTTTGGCTGATGTTCATGTGCTTAGCTCTTTCTTTTTTTACAACCATTTTTTCCTACTGCGTATATATACTAGTATTAATCGTTAGGAATTCTTTCAGTTCAACATATATTCAGAATGAATCGTTAGCGTACATTTGACGAAAGCAAAAAGAAAAGGAATAATAAATGAGAGGACAAAATTTGGAACACGATTAAGATTATATTAGTAAAATATTTCAACGGTACATTCTTAAGGATGTGTTGACTTGATAGGTTTCCTGAAAGATAATTTATCAAAAAAAAAAAAAAAGATCAAATACCATCTTACCCATTTAAATCAGTATTTACGTATTTACGCTATGCGGTATCAATTCTTTGTTCATATATATATATATATATATATATATATATATATATATATATGTATGGTGTCTTCGTGGCACACTGTGTGTGGACTATGAAGGAGACAATAATACAGAATTTTGAATAGCACAGTTGGCATATTATGAACGATAATCGTGACATTAACTCAGAATGTGGAGACTTGCCCATGGTAACTTGATAATAAATATCGGCATATTCATGTCTGTCAGAACTGTCGAGAGCAGCTATTCCCCTGGCAATACAAACAACTTTCTCATACTCCAGCTTTTAACTGTTTCACACCAAATCTTTGTGCATCATTATAGCTTGTAAATAATTTTCTTCCAAAATTTTGTGTAACAGTATCACATGAAATTGCATCGAATTATTATACATGAAAGAATTATTTTTGACCTGCATTTAATAATAATATGACTCGTCATAACCAATGACCTAGAGTTAGCGAAGGATGTTTATTTTTTGTTGTTTCTGCTACATTAAACAAAATATTATTATTAATAAAAAATAAATAGAAATTTTTTTCACAGTGTATGGGTTGTGCTTGCAAAAATAAACTACTTGCGGTATTTTTTTTTTAATCGTATCACCCCGAGCAAGGCGGTAAGGCCACTGATGTGCAGGGGGCTACGTAATAGTGAAAAGATTGGAAAAGAGAAAGCCGGAAACCACATCCTAAACAGGGAACAAGGGATGAGCCTCTTAACCTGTTCAATAGATGTGGGTGGAGTGTGAACCGGGCGATAGATAGATCTATCATCTGGAGATATGGTTCATAAGGGATTTTACTGGTTTGTTTTTGACTTCCTTATTTTATAAGACTCAAAACTTCAATCATAACTGAATTTACAAAGCACTAAAAATGCAAATTCATACGCATTAGAATGTAGAATTTACAATACGTAAAACTTCAATTTCTGGAATGACATTTTGAAAAACAACGCTTGCTTATCTAAACATGATTTCGTGCTGTGAGTTTGTCTGTGTATACAGAATGATAGATAGCGGGAGTTTAAGTAAATTTCATCATGTGATCTTTCCCTTGGCGTTAGAAAGATCTTAGAAATGTAAGTAAATTTATCTGCTTGTGATATTTTTTACGTTTTTCACAACTGTTACGAAATATGCAGAATCTAGAAAATGAGTTTCGCATTATCTTTCGGAAATTAATATCGATCAATGTTTAACTTTTACCCTTCTTTTGCTTTCTGGACAGAGAAAATTAAAATTGAAGCATAATTATCTGAAAAACAAATACTTGCAAGAATACAAAATAGAGAACATCGTGCCAAGATGCAGGACAGTTTTCAAAATATTAATGTTAGAGAAATCTATACGAAAAAATTGTTAATTCTTACTTACAATGATATATTCTTTTATAGATTTGCTTTAAATATACATTTTGTCTGAGATATCCAAACTTATATCAGTGAATTGAAACAGCCTGCATGATGAATACTGCGTTAGGGACATCAGGTGAATTATTACCACCACATTTTTTAATCACTCAATTTTTTGGGCTCCCTTCCAACTTCCTGATACATTAAATCTATGTAGCTGGTAGTGTGGCGCGTTTGGAGCTCGGTTGTCATGAGAGACAGTCGCCAGGGATACCAATTTTCGGAAATCGAAGTGACGAAGGAAGGGTTAACAAAAAAGCAATCATCTTATCAGATTGGCATTAAAACAAAACACCAACATTTTATTTGCATGTTTCTTTTTTCAAGCATATTTTAATTAATATTTTATCTATAATATTTATTTATAATTCAATTTTAATTCCCTAAAAATATCACATATTCTAACCGATATTTATTTTTTTCAAATTCAGTATATATATATATATATATATATATATATATATATATATATATATATAACAACAAAATTGCTGACAATGCATATAGTTTAAGTCATCCTTTATTTATGGGTAAAAACGGAGTGACAATAGTCTGTTTTATACTTGAGTGCAATCGTATATTTTTCCACCAGGAAACAGACCATCGTCACTCGATTTTGAGTACAATATTCATTATTATATTTATATTTCGAAAGATAGATAATTGCCGATGAAAACATTAACAAGTTTAATGACTGTAGAAATCTCTAAAGATTATTCATATTTTTTAAAAAAATGGACGATTTTCCTAGTAATTTCACATCTAATTGTTAGTGTTTGTAGACTTTTGTTGAAGTTCTATTTTTCGATGATTTTTTCTTTTTTGTAGATTTTCGTAATTGTTCGTTTAATTGAATTCGATGTAAGGAACAAATTCAGTGTAAAAATAAATATCTTCACTGCAAAGAATTATTGCCAGAATATATATTTATCTATTTTAATCTAATATTAAAAAAGAAAACCGATGAAAGAAAAAGGGGGAATCTATTTCTTTGATAATGGTAAGCGTTAGTTGATAAACATTCAGACATTATTCTAGTGTTTGCTGGGAACCAAGAAAGAAAATGATATTAAATATATATATATAATCTTTAACAGAGAACATTCGTTGAACTTTAACCAAAATTGTTTATATGAAAAGTAGCGGTTCAGCTACATGCAACTGCACACATGTGTCACTTGTTTTTAAGATCTTCTTACCGTTAAATTCTCCAATAACTTTTTTTCTTATTATATGCTTTCGATATGCGTCGTGGTTCAGTGGATATTAGCTCGGAACGAGAAATCGGGAAGCCGAGTTCGAATTCCAGTTGATTTCCATGCATTCACTTACGCGCAAATACCCTTGGGAAAGGTATTAATCCGTATCTTCCCTCCAGTTATGGGTTAACTAATAGGACAGATTGGGTTCTATAGCCTTGGGTGGTAACCAGTCTACCGCAGAAAGCAATGGCAACCTACTGTGTGATAATCTTCTGCCCAGTCAGTCATGTCTCTTTCGAGACATGATCGCCCAAGCGTGTATCACGTATGGCACTTGACTGACTGATATGTTTCGAAATGTCAATTGCCTCCATCTTGTTTTCAGTATGTATCGTGCTGCTTCGGCTTTTCTTTAAAACTGTGTTTTCTCACCTGCTTAGTCCATTTTTTTCAGTCAGTCAAGTGCCATACGTGAAACACGCTTGGGCGATCATGTCTCGAAAGAGACATGACTGACTGTAAGTAAGTAAGTAGGTAAGTAGGTTGCCATTGCTTTCTGCGGTATTTGCGCGTAAGTGAATGCAGTGAATTCAACTGGAATTCGAACTCGGCTCCCCGATTTCTCGTTCCGAGTCGATATCCACTGGACCACAACACATTTCAGTAAAACACATTCCTGTTACCTCAAATCTCTTCTTCAGCTGTTAGAATTTAGTTCAGTGTACACTGCGACATAGGTATATTAAGGGCTAAAATGCGATGATAAACTTTAGAATTAAAATTATAGCCTAAACAATTTACCAAATAGAAATTATTTCAATAAAAATTAATATAATAAATATCATATATCATCTAAGTAAGTCAGACCAAAACGTATGTAATTTGAAGAAACCATCTACTGTAACACTGAAATAAAAACTATAATTATAAACGTACTATTATTTAAATTATTTACATTGTTTGGGATTCAGTCCTCATCTTTCTTGCCATATTCAAGACGTTTTGGCCTTTGTACGGTCCGAGGTTCTTCAGGTGGTTAGAATTTTAAACTGGACGTTTTATTTCAATTACTGTTCTCATTCATTTGAGTAGATTGTTCTTCTTCCCTGAGCCATGCTACTTTCAGATAACTCAGTTATCTTCCTTTTATATTAACTGTCTAAATCTTGTTCATCACTGCTGTAGCCAGGTATAGAACTCAAAACTCTTTGGGTCAATTCAGTTTACGAACAATGTAAGTAAATTACAATACCTCATCTTTAAAATACGGAAAAATTATAATTATTTATAATTAATTTAATATAGATGATAGTATATAAGACACAGCTAAACACTTTATTAAAATATTTAAAAAAATATTTAAAACTAGACACATTTTTAAGTAGCATGAACATTTCCTTAGATTGGTAAATCTTTATGCAATATGATTCAGCTAATATTGTTATATACCGAACGTGATGTGTATTAAATGTGCAATATAAAATATTTGTTGATAATTTGGAAATCAATTCGACGGAGATTAAATGAAAACCAATTTTTAAGAAATCTCCAATCTGTGACTCAAACTTTTATATCTACTTTCAAGTTCTTTCCGTCTGATTCTATCCTGCCCATATATAAATCTACCATCCACCCGTGTATTGAATACTTCTGCCACATCTGGTCGGGTGCCCCTGCTATTCTCCTCAGGGTCCTTGATACAATACAACGGAGAATCTGTAATGTGATCGATACCGATTTGGCTGACCGCATGCAGTCACTTTCTCACCAGCGTGACGTGGCTTCCCTGTGTCTCTTCTATAAATACTTTCACGGTTTCTGCTTCGTTAAACTTAGATCACTGGTGCCCCCTATGTACGAATTTGCAGGAGACACTAGATTAGCAACTAGGTCCCACTCTTTTACAGTGAAACTAATAAAATGTAACCGCAATTCCTACTCCAACAGCTTTTCTCGCACTTCCAGCCTGTGGAATTCCCTTGCTTCCCTGACCGCTACAACCTCCAGGAGTTTAAATGTAAGGTCAATAGACACCTCCTAACACACTAACTCGCACCCATTCTAACACTCTTCTTATGTACCCCCTTACTCGTCTATCACCCTCCTTCTGACATTTCCTATATCCAATTGCTCTCTCAGCACCTTCCCCTATGTAACCCCCTGCGCTATAATGGCAGTGGAATGCCTTGCTTGGGGTGAAATGATTAAAAAAAATTAAAATTAAAATTAAAAAGTTAAAATGAAAAAGATTTTCTCATTAAAAATGACAGAACATAAATTGAAAGTATTTTTGATGATCCTTTTTCAAGATAAATCGACGGAACATAAATCGGACCAAAAATTTCACGGTTATAAAAATAACGATGCATTCATTTCAATATGACGGACTGCAAAACTTCATATTCAAACAAAAATATTCAATATTTTTCGGTTACGTGGGCGTGGAGTAGGTGTTGCTCTGGTTAGGGGTAGCACATGCACATGCCTGTACATCAAGCGATGTGCTTGGCTTCTGTGTTTCCAACTCGGCTGCTGTCTGCAAACTCCTGAATTAAACTCACTTCTTCTACAATTGATATATCTTAAATAGTTTTAATCATTTTGGCAACTAGTACTTTGCACTTCCGTTGCATTCTGTTCTACCTCCAATGCACCTATGTTCGTCAAAACAAAATCCAGCCTTCGACAGCAGCATTTTCATATTCAGTGACATCTCCTCGCGACCCCCAGTGAAAAATACACTTTTTGGCAAAATATCACAACGACTCAATGAATATACAACACAATATGAGTGAAACCTATGACAATTTTCTCACAAATAAGGTGAGAATTAAGGCAACAGAAATATTTCTATTGAAGGAATGCTGACAATATGTGATGTATATATTGGAGTAGATAGACTACACTATCGCCCGGTTCACACTCCACCCACGTCTATTGAACAGGTGAAGAGGCTCATCCCTTGTTTCCTGTTTAGGTTGTGGTTTCCGATTTTTCTCTTTTCTACTCTTTTCACTCTTTTTCTTTATTATTTTATTTTATTTTTTTTTTCAATTGGAGTAGATAGACTAAACTATCGATCGGTTCACACTCCACCCAAGTCTATTGAATAGGTGAAGAGGCTCATCCCATGTTTCCTGTTTAGGTTGTGGTTTCTGGTTTTTCTCTTTTCCAATCTTTTCACTCTTACGTAGCCCCCTGCGCATCAGTGGCGTCTTCGCCTTGCTTGGGGTGGTATGATTAAAAATATATATATATGAGAATAATAATGAAGTTGTAAGGAAAATGTTA